>JAOTQG010119571.1:0-10851 GCA_025631175.1 Iris virginica | reverse complement strand
ATTAATCGCCGGAGTTGTACCAAATTCCATTGGATTCTATCAAAAGCAAAAAAAAAAAAACCAGTTAGTGATACACGAGGCAAAATAAACAGCGATCGGTGACGGAAGAGATCGACGGTGATATGCAGGAACTCGCCGACAAAATCATCGGAGAAGAAGAACGTAATTTTGGCGATGATGAGGGGAGAGAAACGAAGGAGGCGACGGAAGGAAGGAGAGAAACGAAGGAGGCGGCGGAAGGAAGGAGTAAAACAAATCTAAACAGGGAAAGTTATGAGAGAGAGTGGGGGTATTAGATTTTTAAGTAATTACAAAAATACCACCGCATGGGCTTAAAGAAGTGCGTCATCTCGATCGTTCAATTTTCTGGATCTAATGGTTGTTAGAAGTTCTTAGATTCTTAGGAATTAATTTGTTCACAATGGAATAGGTCCCTATATATAGGAAAATGATCAGCTACAAACCATAAATATCATACAAACTGTTGTATCTTAGTACTTTTTTGTTGTATATTCATTAATTTGTTATATCTTAATTTTTATTTTATTTTTGTATCTTAATAAGACCACGTTGTATGTTATTACGTTTTTGTTGTATCTTAGTTGATTTTCTTACAAAAATTCTTGTTTTGGATCTTTATTTTACAAAATACAGACATATAACTAACATACAACAAAAATGTACTAAGATACAACTAGTTCGTACGGTTTGTACGAAAAAATAGTTTGTAGTGGAATAAACCCATATATATATATATATATATATATACACAATTTTTCTTTAAATTTGAGTCTAACAACGGGCTAACTTTTATCATAAGTAGTTTCCAAATATTGACAAATAACAACCAAATAATCACGAACTTGGTTGCTCCATTAATACTTGCTGAATGTTCTGCCATATCAAATAAATTATTGAAACGTTATTTCCATTGTTGAGAATTGAGTAGACCAAGAGCTACATCAGTAGAAGAGGAGAACCCATCCCATCTACTTCCAAGGAGATTTGTCATGGAGAAGTTCCAGTTCCAGTTCCAGTTCCAGTTCCAGGTCAAGGCTTAGGCTTAGGCTATATCCGTCAACAAAAATGCAACTGGACTCGAGGATAGAATCCACAAAACGTACAACAGAGAGAGACAATTGAAGGTTAAAAGCAAGAGAAAACATATCGTGGATTCTTCTTTTCGTGTAAGAAGTTTATAACTGGTGCTTGTTTAGTAAAGGGGTCTATAACGTCCGGTAGCTTATCTTATCTTCTAGTATTGAAGTTTTGAGATGCTCAAATTCATGAAACAAATTTGATGAAAATACCCAACTGTTTTGAAGATTCGATGATCAAATGGAACTCGCAAGGACCGTTTGCAGCTGTTCCCCCAAATTTCATGTTACCCGTGGATCTCCAGGCACTCCGCGTTTGCTTTTGTTTCAGCTGTGGTATTACAGCCTACATGGCATGGGAAATCAAAGATCTTTAAAAAGGCATATCATTATCATACCAGCAAAGATTATATCAAGGGAGCATCAATATGCACCTGACAAAGAGATTCTGGGACTGACAGAGTTCCCTTTGTTCACCAGTCTAAACATTCCCAGAAAATACAGATATAACTGATTTGACAGCATCAGTAGAGGAAATACAAGCACAGGCTATTTGTGCAGCTACATTACCAGTATCAACACAGCTAGAAACTTAAATGTACTTGGGCTAAGCATAACTTCTGAATATTACATCTACATGATGCAAAACAAAGTGGGGGTGATGGCCATAAATATTGGCGAAACCTAATGGCAGAGCTAGTATTTGGAAATATTACAGCCACAATTTTAAATCATAAAATTAGGTCCAGATGAGAAATGACCAGGACTTCTCAACATCACTAATACTAGGAGCGAAAGAATAATAGACAAATTCCTAATCAAAAGGATTTCCTCCAACAGAAGCTACAGGGCCCGGAGATGGAATATTCCTGTAAAACAAGTAATCCATTTAGTTGCAGCCTTTGCTTTGGCAGTACATAAACACGCATTAGAACAAAACACAGCATTGCAATTTCAAAATGGAATAAATGCTACAGTAAAGCTTTGTCTATGTTTAGAGTAAGGTGCCATTTCAGGGTTTTGTACCTTCACTAAAGCTCAATTTAACTAGTTCTACTTAGTAAACAGCTATGTCCAACACTACGAAACTATACAATGTTATCATTCTTGCGTATGTGACCTAGTGTATCCTCGAGAAAATACAGTAGTTCATATATCTAACTTTTGGATAGAGACTGAATGTATATCCTATCCTCCTGATATGTCTGTCTATTTCTGATGATCAAGGATCCATTTACAAATAGTCAATCTACTGCTCAAATTCTATACTCATGATATTATTAAGTTTACCATATATTACAAAAAATACACAAACTGGTCTCCAGCTAATAAAGAGGTCACATCAGCTATAACAAAACTAATTGTTCCTTCTTGATATCTCATATTATTTTCTTTCACATTGTGATGCCATTCCAAATAATCGCATCGAATTGTTTCTCGTTTTATTTCCCATACCCAAAACAGTACTGGCCCGCATAAAAATGAGGGCATGAAGTTAGTTTGATTTAAGGGGAGGATGATTGGCTGATATATTACTCATGACGCCTAACCCTTCAGATTTTCCTCTTGCCGACATACTTTTACAAGGCCACTGCTCCATCCTGTCCATCCTAACTAAGCCTTGGTCCCAAATACTTGATATTGGCTACACGAACCCTTTTTCTACAAAACCAGCTTTGTCATTTGTTGGGTCATATTCGGTCAAGCCCCACCGCAAGATCTTTCTTGATTGTTTTGTTGATATATTTATATTACCATACTTCCCCTTTGGTGATAGGTTGTTCCAGTCTGAACATTTCAAGCAATTTTTCCCTATCTGGTTCTTGCACCAGACATCCCATCTAAAGAATCTCATTCCAGCCGCACTAACTTAGCATGCTCTTTCATGATCACCCAAAATTCCGTTCCATAACTTCACACATGTCTAACATCATGCAGCAGAACTTTCCCCTGACCACTTCACCAGTATTTGGCTATCATAGAGCACATTAGCACTCCAAACGCTCGTTGCTTCATCTTCCCACCTGCCCATCTTGATCATAACTGATTCTCAATAACGAAAATGATCCCTTGATGATATTTCTCGGCCATCTAACCTAACTCTATCAACAAAATGTTCCACCCCATAAGAGTTGAATTCTACATATTATATCTTACTCCTACTTATGTGATCATGTGGTTCAATAGTACAAACACTCCTCTTCCAATGGGAAGGTTGGGAGTTCAAGCCTCATAAGAGGCAAAAAAAATTAATATAAGTTGGGTGGGCAAAAAGGAAATAGTTTTACTCCTACTAACTTATAACCATTCCTTTTCCGGAGCTTCACTCCAGCTTTCTAGTTTATCATTAACGGTGAACCGCCTCATCCAAAAGAACAATGACATCGCCAAACATCAAGCACCATGATATATTATCTTGCATATGTTTGATCAATCGTCCAGCACAAAGGCTAAAAGATAAGGGCTTAAAAAAAAGCGCTTTGTTGATGAAATCTTATGATAACGAGGAACTCACAAGATTGTCGTGCTTTCATCCAGCCTTATCATAAATATCCTCAATCACGTCAATATATCTCACTTTAGCAGATTGCTTGTCCAACACCCACTTAATTATATCTACTGGATTCCATCATATGCCTTCAATAAGTCGGTGTGAATCAAATGGTAAGTGTTTCTTTTCCACTATATCTTTCCACCAATCTTCTCAGTAAATAGAGAGATTCTATTATTGACCTCCCAACCATAATCCAAATTGATTCCTAGATTGTTTTTGCCGATGTATCAGTCTACTCGCAGCTACTCTCTTCCAGAGCTTCATCGTCGGCCCTCACTAATTTTAAATCACATAAACCAGTGCAACTTTAGTGCATCCTTTATGTTTGTAGACTGGCAACATCATGCTCTTCTCCATTCATGCACTTCCAACCCCAATAAAGATTCCAACTGGGCCAAGAATTTTCCTTGTTATCATCTTCCTTGGTACAATCTTCACCTAAGAGTAATATCTCTATTTGTCACTAATTTTTGCATTCAAGTTTCAAAGATGTTCATTATACTTTTTCGAAGCACACCATTCCGTTTCGTTGTTAGACCCATGAATTTGTGACTCTTCACTTATTTCTGTGGTTTAAATATTTGCAGAAGAATGCCGTTCCTATGTGCATCTATATCTTCCGATTTTCAATAACCATCTTACTTCACTAATATAAAACATATATAGTGCCAATCATACCCTGGATATGCTTCAACCCTCCCTCAGTTTCCTACCTCACTACTATAAGCAGAATGTCCCTACCCTAACAAAGAGCTAGAAAATAGAAAATGCAAGAAGCCTATTTTATTTTTTCAGGATAAGTCTATTGAGACCTCCGCCTCCCTTGACACACACACAGAGAAAGACACATACAAGAAATATTACACGAATTGGTACATATACATAGGAGCAAGAGAATGATACAATAAATGTGTGACTCACGAAATTTGTCTGCTAGATGCTTGCCCGGACATGAATCCTAAAGCCCCTGTAGAATCATGCAGAGATTAAGCACAATAAGCGAAATTGATAAGAGAATGATATAGCGCAGAGATCTTACCTTGTGGTCCGGCTGGAATATATGGTAATGCTGAGTCTTCGGGAAACCAAGGCTGAGCCATACCGCTAATGAACGAATTTGGCATCTGATAATCTGGCAGTACAGCTTGGAAAGCAGTCATATCCAGGAACTGTAATTGGAAGTACACCCACGAAAATAGATAAATAAAACTTTGTATAGATTGAAAATTTATACTCTCAAAAGAAATAATAATCTTTCCTCGCTCCGTGAGGAAAATACAGTTCCTCTATTAGTGTACATCATATATGAGCTAGGCACATATTTCAACTATAGGGATCCATCTACTTCCCTTTTGAGGAGACAAATGATGGAATATATTCAAAAAGTTAGTTGCTAAAATGCTCTAGAGCTGATAACCTACATTTCAGATGGTCTAACATATTTTCCCACGAAGGATTTAGTGGAATCGTGGAAGAAGCAAACAAACAGACAGGACAAAGGTGAAACAGAAAACAGCCTTTCATTTACCTATAAGAGTATTAATACACAAAGGGAAAGTTTATAGGGAAAAGTTGTACGTCATGATGAGTCACCAATCAGAGAGACGATGAAAATTATAAGGAGTGGAACCCACTAGTTCACAAATCATTCTGATTGGTGACAAATCATTCTCAACAACTTTCCTCATAGGATTTTCCCTTCGCAAATCATTTCCAAAGAGTAATTGCTTCTACTTCGATTCAAGCATAGATTCCTTAAGAGAGTAAGTAGTGATGTAATCATATAATTGCCAAATAGGCTCAGTCGATTTGCCAAATAGCCGTTAGGATGGATAGGTGTAGTAGCCATTCCAGAAGAAAGTATGGCTTTTTCATTGTTATACCAATTTGATAAGCATTATTGATTTCAAATTGACTTTCAATGAAATCCTAGCTATTTTACTGATAATCATACAAAATTAATTTTTAAGAGTTTTGTGCTATCAAATCACAGCCATTTAATTATTCTAATCACATGCAAAGAAATACTTGCTCCGTCCCAAAAAGAGTCTCATAATGCATTTCAAACATTTTAAGGGTAAAGCTTTACTTATTTATACCAAATTAATCAACGTTTTTTTAGAAATGAGACCATCCTTTTGGGACAAACAAAACATGAAAGTGGGACTATCTTTCTGGGACGGAGGGAGTATAAATGCGGCTAAATAACAGCTAGAGGACAAATGAAGCATCTAGCTGTTATAAAGGTGACAGGCTCTCATTTTCAAGACGTCATCGTGAAGATGAAGTCTTATACTGCTAGTTTTACCCTCTTCCTCTCCTCTATATCCTCCTTTTCTTTTCATTTATTTTCCTTTTGGCTGATTTTATAACTATTAATTTGATTCAGGAGGACTACAATATTTAGATACCATGTTGAAGAAATGAATGAAGAAGAAACATACTGTATTGCTGGATTCATATTCAGAATCACATGGAAGATCAAATGGATTATTAGACTTTCCAACTCCCTCATTATGCGATCCAGCCTGTTACAAGTGAGCAAGTGGATCATAAACAAAGAATGAACCTTTAAAAAAATGAATGAACTTGTATAACATGTGGTTCCAAGCTTGAACTTAGATACACCGCAGTATATCTATGAAAAAGAACTAAAATCAGAACAAAACTTGAGTGTGCTTAAATTTAAACTCTTCGGCCCAATTTATATTAACAGTAAACTACAGCCTATCAAGATTTGAAATGTGCATTTCGTCACTTTAGTCTGAGAACAGTGAAAAACGGACATAGCTGCTGAGCATTAGCTTCAACTGAAACATTCTCGACTTGGATCTTCATTTCTTCTCTTCCATCGGAGTTATCTTTTATCTCCTTCCCTTCCTTGCATATCTGGGCTTTTCAGACAACCATTGTTTCTGTGAAACGTGATTTTGCTACATCTTCTTTCAAAAGTCTATTTGATTTCACCAGCTCCGATAGATGGTCTGTATCTAGGTTACAAAATGGAACCCTTTTCGGTGCCAACGAAGTTTAATTTAATTTCATGGGGCTGCTGGAAATGGAGCAGACACCTTCAGTACCACATTTGCACTGTCTTGATAAAATATATAAGCTATATAACAAGGACTGGGATAAAGTGTCCGTGTTCCACCAGCCGAGTCTAACAGATCCCATAGCCGTGAGGGTGTCGGCTCGTGTTGAAACGGGTATGGGATGAAAAACGAAGAGTTCTTGTTACAGAGTATTTAAGCAGTCTGAGTTCATGAAATCGTAATTTTGCATTCAATCTCATGTCATGTTGAAGGCTGGGAGCCTGGTAGCAGGTCCAGAGATATCCATTTGCGCTTCTCAGGTTTGGAAGACTATGTTGATTGTCCCATGATGATTGGGAAGTGCCTACTAGTGGTTGTAGACTGAAGTTCCAAAAAAAAACCCACACGTCAAGGTGGTCATTTGATTTACAGGTTTGTGGGCTAGTTGTTTCAATTGAAAAGCATTAGATGAATTAAGAAAGTGAGCAGGTAAGAATCATGGACGACTGTGGAAGCACCAAAAGGACTTTGGGAGATGATGACCGCAAAGCACGTGTCTGTGCACAGAACGGAGTGAATAATCAGAAGATGCATTCAAGTGCAGGTTTGTGCCAAATTTTCACACCAGTTCCACCAAGAAAATAATGTTTTTCAGAACAAGTGGCATAATACTAAGCAGAATAAGGATTTAGGTGAGCATAAGGGCCAAAGACCACTTAAGGGTGTTAACTAGATTGGTCCCATCTTCAGGGGTTCATGAATATAGAAGACTGGCAGATGGTCTATCAACACAAACTTGTCTTGCCAGTTTCTTTATTGAAGAGCTCTTCTCATGTTCTATGCATAATTAGGTTGAATATTTATTATAAGTTTCGTTGATTAGGAACTGGCTGATAGCAGGTTCCTCAAGGGAAGAATGCAGAAATACTTCTAACCTTTCTCTTGTGTCCAGATTCCAGGGAAGTTTTTATCCCCCTTATTTTTTTACCAGATTCCGGAATCCAATATTTAATAACCGATATAATCACCACACAAAGTCTACCAATTTCATTAGAGATGCCTAGAGAAAGCGATCTTATAGCCAATCATAACTAAAAACACCTCCATCTTTGTTACACCTTGACGTTGAGGTAATGAAGAGAATGGCGCAGCTGCATTAAATGCAAAGAATGTCATGGGATGCTTCTGGGAAGTATAAATTTGAGGATGAGGTCATGATTACTTCAGATTATCGTCAAACGAGATGAATGCTCTATGAGGTAAAGCTCTTGTCAGAAGGGTCTATAGTTACAGAATGATAGTCCCATTTTCCTGATTTAGTAGCAGCGATAAAAAGCAAATTTCCAAAATAAGATTGATTTATAGTAGGAGCTATTCTTACTTCTAATCGGCATAAGATTGATTTATTGAAGGATTAATTGGTTGATAATGTGCATACAAGCAAAGTTTTATGTCATGCAACTATTTAGGAAGCAACAAAGACACTAAGATTTTGCAGCAGTGCCCTGTGTTTAGCCTGTTGTGGGGAATTTGGAATGAGATGAACTGACAAGTAGCCTTTTCTATCACGATTCTCTTTAGGCTTCAGATTTTTGGTTAAGTGCCTATTGCTGATCCTTCTGGGATTGAAGAGCCGGTCTACTTGCTGTTTTCAGTTTTTAGCTTTTTTTGTTTTCTCTCTCCGGTCCTGTCGAGCAGATGGCTTGTTTGCTGTTTTTGTACTTTTCTCCTGATCTAGTTAAAAATAATAATAATAATGTCTCTTTCCTCCTTACCAAAAAAAAAAAGTTAAAAATAATATTATTAATAACTATAAAAAGAGTGAAAGAGCTGCTTCCAGTTCAAGAGACCAATAATCATGAGAACAGAGACTGTGGGGGGCCAGAAGGACTCATTGAGCATGTTGGTAGCTGGTCCACTCTCTCCGGTAACAGAAATGATGGTAATGTGGACGGCAGTATGCTATGGTGCTTCAGTGAACTTTTGGTGTCAGTGAAGTTGAGCCATAAATGGGTAGAATTTAAGTAAGTAAAAGCATTCTCTTATTCGGATTGGAATTGATCCTGAGGGATACAAAATGCAGAACAAACTATTGTGCGCGGGTAGAAATTTGGTTTCTTGGAGTAAGGAAAACAAAAATGTGTTGCAAGGTTTACCATAGAATCTGAGTATGTTGCAATGGCTCGAACCTCCAACTACATCAGAGATATTGGTTTTGGAAAAAAAAAAAAAAAAATTACAATGAAAGTGGTGTGATGCCAGGTTAACATGCAAATTTCCATAACCGGTCTTCATTGAGCGAACTAAGCATATAGAGGTTGACTTTCGCTTTGGGTGAGAGAAGATTAAGCAGAAGAAAATATCTATTTCATAGGAGCGTATAGGAGAACAGCTAGCAGATTTGTTCACTGCAAGTCTTACTCGAGCAAGGGTTGAACCTATAGGTAACAAGCGGGGCATTACAACTTTTTATGCTCCAACTTGAAGGGAGCGATAATAATAGGTTTATGGGCTTTCTATGTCTTGGGCCATAGTACTGACTATATATATATATATATATATATATATATATAGGAAACTATTCAAATGAGAACCACAAATAAAATGAGAACCTAAGAACTAATCTTAACCGTTAGATCTAAAAAAATTAGATGGTGAGATTAAATAGGGTGACGGTGATACAAATTGTAAATTTTTTTCGGATAAAGGGTATTTTCCTCATTTCTCGATTAAAATTTGATGGATCAGTGAAAAATTTGATGGATCAGTGTTAAAATTTGATGGATCAATGTTAAATTTGATGGATCGGTGTAAAGTTTGACGGATCAGTGTTATAATTTGATGGATCGATGTTATAATTTGATGGATCAGTGATAAAAATTGATGGATCATTGTTAATTTGATGGACCAATGTAAAAATTTGATGGATCAATGTTAAATTTAATGGATCAATGTTAAATTTGATGGATCAGTGTAAAGTTTGACGGATCAGTGTTATAATTTGATAGATCAGTGTTATAATTTAATGGATCAGTGTTATAATTTGATGGATCAGTGTTAAAATTTGATGGATCAATGTTAAATTTGATGGACCAATGTAAAAATTTGATGGATTAGTGTAAAGTTTGACGGATCAGTGTTATAATTTGATGGATCGATGTTATAATTTGATGGATCAGTGATAAAAATTAATGGATCATTGTTAATTTGATAGAGTAATGTTAAAAATTTTCCACTACCCAGAAAGGCACCCTCCGGCCACATTCTCACTGGTCCATACCTTCTGTTACTATTCTCTTTCTTTTTGCCACATTGGTCAAATTTTAGCCATCAAAACTGTGGAGAACAGTTTGGCTCCACTCCATTACCACCAATATTTTCTCTTCACCAAATCGAAAAACGCAGCAGTGACACACTAGAACAAATGGCTGCAAACTGCTTGTGGGTATCTCCCTAGCATTATCCTAATCTCAGTAAAAAGAATTGATTCCTCTATTCCATTGAAAATCCAAAAAAGCTTAAATCCCAGAAAATAAATCAATCTCCCTTCTTCATCTCTCTTTCGCCATTGAAGATCCAAAACTGTAAATCCTCATCCATAAACTGCACAAAAAACTTGGGGGAGAGAAGTGGTTGACGTGGAGAGTTGGTGGCCGCAATGGAGGTTGAGGTGGGTTAGGTGTTGTCGGTTTCTATGGAGGTGGGGGATGGCTTTTAGCGACTGTGGGTGGCGATCTGGTGAGGGGTTATGGTGTTGATGGCAGCTGCTAGGAGGTTTCACGGTGGAGAGAGAGAGAGAGAGGAGAGAGAGAGAGAGAGAGAGAGAGCGGATGCTTGAGTTGTGATGGCTATGAAAGTTAGGATGGTCGGTGGTGAAGATTGGCGGTGATGAGGGCTTTGGAGAGGAGGGATTGAGCAGGGAAGAAGGTTAGAGAGGGGGAGAGAGAGAGAGTCACGGGTAAAGGGGTATTAGGGGATAAGATCTTTACGGGATTTGTAGATCTTAAAAATTACGGGATTGCAAATCTAACGGTTAAGAAAGGTTCTTAGGTTCTCATTTTATTTGTGGTTCTCAATTGAATAGATCCCATATATATATATATATATATATATATAGGGGCTTATTCTACTACAAACCACTTTTTCGTACAAACCGTACGAACCAGTT
>JAOTQG010119548.1:0-21339 GCA_025631175.1 Iris virginica | reverse complement strand
TCAAGACAGTTGTGCTAGCATCTTCACGCACAAGTGTCTTGTTCACTGGACAGTCCTAACGACTATAAATTCTTTCATGTTGTATAGGAAGAGTCAGCTTCAGAAGCTTGTATCATACATCACAGTATCTTAAAACTACCAAGGAAACCATGACTGATCATGTATAAGTGAGTTTTTCTGCAAATAAAAATGTTGCAGTCATGCGTCTATGTTTATTTGTTCCTCTTTCCCTTGGAAATTTGCATATTGGCAAGCACATGCTCTGTGATTTAACTTCAGTTCTAAGAAATGTTCTCAACACACAAGGATAACATTAGTTAAAAGGGCAATGAAACAATCTGACCTTGACTGCTGATCTTGGTTTGGACCAGGATGCATTTCTCAGATGAATTTTATCGAACAAGTTATTTGCATACGTCACAATTATGAATACGATCAAACATGAAAATAGAATCGCAAAAGTGAAAGTAATTCAAAAAAGCGAACCAATCACGTTCACGTATTAATAATCGAAACTCATACGAATCTGGATCTATCGGTTTATGCAAACCAATTTTGATGATTATTCTCGCATTTCAAGGTGAGAGCGGACTGATACAGATGAAATATTAGGGTTGCGTTTGGATGGGTGATTTTTTGATTTGGTTTTTGGGGTTTTGTAATGATTATAGTAAAAAGTAAGAGAGAGATAGAGAGAAAAAGTGTGGGACCAATGAGAGAGAAAAATTAGAAATCAGAAATCCTGGGTGAAAATCACCCAGGAGAACGCAACCTAGGATTTTTTGGGTAAGGGTATTGTTGATATTATGTGGACAGTAGCTAGAAATTCAAGGGCGGTATTTATCAATCCACAATATTAAACAAAACACTCATTTAAAAAGAGTTCGAATATCACCGTATGCAGAAAATTCTTATTGGGAGATTTACCTACCAATACTAGGTATACGGCCCAAATCGAACTGAATTAGTAAAGACAAAATTTTTGATACCAGTAATCAACCCAAAAAAAATAATAATAATAACACTTTTACATCGAAAATTAATGCTAAGAAAGAGTTAAGGGATAAGGACTCTTACAAGTCAAACCAATGACTCTCATAATGCCGAACATGATTGGAGACATATGAAAAGTGGCCACAAGAATGGGAGAACAAGATAATGGTTGTCTCCGAAAGGACATGTGAATTATGAAAGCCCCTCCACAATAATAATGGTTAGGTAAGGGGTATTACAAATTTTGCAATAAATAGGCCATTATCTGGACCATTTTTAATCTTTTTACTAAGGTAATTGCCTTTGTCATTTCATGATCCAATACTTTTTGAAATCAGTCTTCTCTTTCTTGCAAAACAATAAGTGCAACGGGGAAAATGATAACTTGTCCTAATTGTGTCAATAAGGAAATTAGCACACTAATATCTACATTTGTTTTTTAAAAAAATTACCTTTTTGGGTGTGGGAGGGGGGGGGGGGGGAATAATCGTTGAAACGAAATTTTAAACTTTAACATAGTAATGCGGACTCTCTTTACATGCGAGCTCAATAAATTTCAATGATGTAACGATTTTCATTCATATCACTGCAAACACCAAACTCTACAATCCTTAATATTAGAATTTCATTACAAATCCAATGCATATACAGCCTTCTTGAACAAATATAATGACAAAAAAAAAAAAAAAAAATCAAAGGGAGGACATTGAACAGCCACAAACTGAGATACATACCAACCAAATCAAAGAATGGACCTGTCTGCCTGCTGCCTACCAATTTGGTTGATGATGATGATGATGACAAAATGCAGTGGCAGAAGCAGCAGTGAAAGAGGGTAGAAAAAACACTCTTCATGCGGGTAACCCAAAATAACCAAAAACCGATACTAACAGCTATAGTAACTGTCATAAAACAGCCAAATGACATGCTTGATGTAGATATTTTTTGATTGGTCTACGAATACAAGGGATACTGCTGGGACGGAAATGAGGTCTAGGTAAACTAGGGATGGAAAGAATAGAGGCAAAAATAACAGGTAGGGAAGAGCTTGGTTTTCTCAATTTCAACTGCTAGAATAGATCCACTTTCTTCTTGGTCATGTCTTGCTTCCATTTCGGTAACTTGTAAAATGCTTCCTTAGACATGCCAAGTACAGCCTCAAATTCTTCATCGGAGAGATAAGCCTAAGAAATCAAATATGGCCGGTTATGCAGCAGAAATGCAAAAAGGCATTAATATATATATATATATGTACGCGCACACACACAAAAAGGAAGAGAATAGAGTTCATGAGGGCTACCTCTCTCCTTTGGAAATCAATTCCAGTAACTGGATCATCAGAATGCGCTTTCAGCTGATCATAAGTAAAAGTGCTTTGACTATCAACACCGTCACCATTCTCTTCCTGATGTGCTTTCAACTGTGGGTCAAGATCCTCTCCATCAGTCTCTAGTACAGGATCAGTTATTTCACTCTCCTTGATTTCTGAACCTTCCTGATCATCAGCTTCAGGCGTCTCTTCACTCTTTGCTACAGCTGCAAACAACCTTTGAATAGTGAGTTCATCAAGAATTCTTCAAATATCACGAAAACAAGTTTAAAGGCAAAAGATGAGAAGTTCAGTATTCGCTCCAATCGTGACAAATGGTAGTCGCATCACACCCCAAGACCAAAAGCCCAAGTCCACTATGTTACCCAGGTCCGTGGAGCACCTCAGTCAATTAGGCCATCTGAAGTCCATGGATATTGGTGGTGTTAAGTGGTACTAGTAGGCAACACTTAGAAGGCACACTGATTTTTCCCAATCTATTCAATGTGATTACAGATTCTCTCTATTAGATCCTTGGCATCAAGATCTCCCGATCCAAATGAACTTTTTGCGGGCCCCACCGCTAATATTTAACCCCTATTGACAAAGCCCATATAAAATTACCATGTATAATCCTTATCAGTGGGACCCATGACAGCTACTGGTCCTCCCATTCTAACCACAGTCCCAGGCCGGCTCTGATACCATTCCGTAATGCCCCAAGCCAAAAAGCCAAGTCCACTACCTTGCCAACCCATTCTCCTACTGTGCACTTGAGTCAACTAAGCCCACCAATCTATTTGATATAATGGGGTAATCATCATGTGAGACCTCTACAAACAGGTTAGACTAGCTTATAATTCTCTATATTTCAGTTATTTTCAAGACTATCATCTAGTTTAAGCTTTAAAACTCTGCTGAAATTAGGAAGTTCACAACTAAAATTTGATATACAAGTTCAATTCAAATGAAGGTCTTTCACATAAAGTATCCCAGACATTATACCATCATACAGAACGCTGCTCGGACTATCTCTTATTCATTAACAACAACCTTCACCACTCAAATTTTAAAGATTCTAAGAAAGTAGATAGTACTCCCCAAGTTTCAAACAAATGAACTTATGCGAGATGAATATAATTGTTCCCCAATTAAGTGCAATGTAATAGGGTAATTTTAGAAACTTAATCGATTTACTAGCTTGAGTTCTCAAACAGGCATCTTGAATGTCCCATAAAGAATAAGTCAGACTCCTTGGAAACGATGGAGAGAAAATTATATGCTTCAATTAAATATCAAGCGGTCATCACGTAAGTTGATTATAAATTTAAAATTATATGCTTCAATAAAATACCGAGCGGTCATCAAGCAAGTTGATTATAAATTTGAGTACCAGGAGAGCCAGATTGTGACTGTGGACTTCGACCAGGTCTCTTAGGGGAGGCATCTGGTGAACCCTTCTTTTCAGCAGTAAGAACTTGGGATAAAGCAGCTACTGCAGCTGCTCGCTGTGATCCTTGACTGACTCCTGATGGTCTTGAAGCAGAAGTAGACTTGGTTCCAGGGGAAGAATTAAACGCGGAGTTTAAGGCAGCTAAGGCTGAAGCTCTTTGAGTTGGTCCTCCTTGATTTCCATTGGATTTATCGTGGCTCTGTAACCGAAGGCAAAAAAAAAACATACAAACACACGAGTTCAGCAGACAAGTCAATTCATCTTTTAGATAATTAATTACAAGCAACATGACACTCATAAACTAAGCATTCAAATTTATAGCATCCTTCGATTGCTAGGCGAGCACTATTGCTTTCATATAGTGATATGTTATATCAAGGGTACCATGTGGTCCATGTGTGCAATGCTGTGTCAGAAACATAGCTACAGAGTGTATCATGGAGGGTTTTAAAAAGAAGGGACACATGGCCCCTGCAGCATCCCTTCCCCTCTCATCACAGACATGTATGCGGACACAAAGACCGTTGTAAAGAAGATTAAAAATTCCTTCAGAAAAGAAAAGATGAAAAGAAAATTGGCACTCGCGCTGTGTGTGGTTGCAGGTACTTTTATCAGCTTACAAGTGACAGCAGAGAATTAACCATGGTTACAATAAAATGCTCCATTTCAGAAAGCCATACACCAATAAAATTTCTCGAGCCTTAATTAAACAAAGGAATCCACCATAAACCATATAAACACATCAATGGAGAAACCCAGACAAGAAACCAATAGGAGCTTCACTAGAAACTAAACAACTTAGGAAACTGCTATCACACTTCATTAGCAGTCAGCATCCATTACATTTGAAGGAACGGAGATTCGTTCTTTCTTTTAGCATATTGAGTATCCCAAACCCCTCATAAACCTAGAAAGCAATCAAACAAACACACAGGAACCGAACACCTATGGGCAAATGTCATATATACTCAACAGGTAATTCAGAAGCATATTATCAAACTTGTATATCAGGAATTTACCTCTGCAGCATGGCCTGCACCAAAGAGCAGCATAACCTTCTTTTGGAATGAGTTTCCATGAGCCTGTGTTGCATTAAAAAATAAAGATATGAATAGCTCTGTCAAGGAATTGATTAAACAAGAGTAACTTTGTGTGCTACTTTACGAGACAAAGTAAAGGAATCCATTAGTCTAAAGGAGACCCGCCTACACAACAGATTAGCAAGCCCCTTTACGAACAAACAGAGTCAAAAACTTTTAAATAGACAGCATTTGTTATCCTGGCACTACGTCGTCACCATGCATTGTGAGATAACAGGCTGCTATGATAATTTGGAACAGCTGTGAAACAAATCTCACTTAATGGCATCTAACTGTTACTCCCTCTGTTCCAATATAAGTGTCCTGTTTGACCACAGTTTTCTGTAAGCCAGTTGACCCTAATAAATAAAGTAAAGTGTGGCTATAAATAGCTCAAATGTGGTGCCAATAGAAACTAGTGGAAAAAAATCTCTCTTGTGGCGCTCCCAAAATGGCATGTTTTCAAAGTGGACTTTTTTTGGAACACCTTTAAATGGAATAATGGACACTTATTTGGAACACCTTTAAATGGAATAGAAAAACATGATAACAACTTGAATATTAAAACATCTTATATCTTATTCAGCACTATTACTTACATTCTCTGAACTTGTGCATCAAAAACATTTTGTCATGGGATTTTAGCATTAGGTTATGAAATTTTGCATTTGCAAACTGAATATGGCTGACATGAGTTGAACCATGCTTGAATGCTGAAGCCAATGTAACAATGGCTCGGGGTACGCTTCGGATGTGGGTACATGTCCAGAGGTCAGATTCGTTAAAATCATGAATTTTAGGATCCTCAGACTCGGCTGAGAAATGTCCAAATTACGACATGGGGTATGAGGATCCTCAATAAATATTATATTTTATACATGTATATTCTTTTCATTTCAAAAATATAATCACAACAGAATTAATATACTTGTATTGTAACACCATTTCTATATATAATTGATTTCAACCAATAATTTAAACATTTGAATGCATCCTTTAATTATTTAGTTGAAGCAAAAAGAATAAAAAGATAGTATTTTTAAAAAAATATGATTAAAGTTTAATTTCTATAACTTTAAGGGCATAGTTATTTAAGTAAATTTCGACCAGGTGCACTTTGTTAAATTTACTATTTTCTAACCTAGTAAGTTCCCTCCCTCCCTTGCTCCCTCCCTTTCTCTCTCTTCCTTCCAATGAAGCCACCATCGATCTCCAACGGATCCTGCATCTCGAACCTTCTCTTTCCCTTTCTGCCCCACCGTCATCATCGTCTCCCTCTCCCCCTCTCTCAGCCATGTCCAAGTTCAAACTGCCAGGTCGGACAAACGGATCCCACACCTGTGTCGTGTCAGTGTCAACAGGGGTGTGGTGAGGAAAATGAAGAGTCCTTGTTAAGAGCCTGAAGCTATAACCTTCTCAAAAGAGACAGACACCCATAAAAGTTTGCATGTTGAAACTCCAACCAATCCATTTACATGAACAGTTGAGCCATGCCTGTTATCATTCTAGGATCAATTTTCACACTATTTCTTACAAATAGAGGGCATAAAAGTTGCAACTTAGCAATGCTTATCGCTATGACTAGTCTTTAGTTCTTGATTCATAGATGAAACCATGATTTTGATGGCAAGATTTTCCAAGTGATAGAAGGACAGGTGCAAGGAAGGGTCATAAGCGAATAGGAGAGGTGCATTGACAGGGGACCTCTTAAGGTATTGTCATGATGTTTTCATCCACCTTTTGGTTTGGATGCTTTTCTTTAGTCCTCTTATAGTCCCAGATCGTGTAAAGAAAGTACAATATTCTCCAATTAGGCAATTACGATATAGTTAAAGTACTTCTTTCACTTAAATCTGTATCACAAAGAGCAATTTTGAGTGCAGTGTATATAAGATACATATTTGCACTTGTTAAGCAACTATGACAAGATAAAAGTATAAAACTGAATGGATCATCGATTCTATTCCCACCTTACCATCAAATCATCGAATTCCCTCACATATCAATTTTGATCGGACCATGTTTAGCTACGTAAGGCTTCGTTATCTGATTAGCTAAAAGAGCTGGAAGGTTGAATTAGATCACTAGTGTGCTTAATCCCCTTTGTTTATGGCAAACATAAAATTAACCAGTGTCTCAACGTGAATGCTACTGGTTCAAGATCTTAAAGTCATTATGACAGATGACGATTTTTGCCAGGATAACTTTTATAAACAAATAATATACGTCCTCTGTCCCAATTGAACAGGACTTTAACTTATAACAAAATAATAAAAGGATTGAAAATTCATTATCTTCCTACAAGGTGATGGGCTGATCACAATGTCGTATTGGTTTTCTTGGTTTTTTAATCCAAAAGACTCAAACTAAAAGGGCATAAACGTAAATATGCTAGAAAAAACCTTCCCCGGCGGAAATGTCCCTCTTCAATAAGGACTTGTCCTATTGGAAAGGAGGGAATCTAAATCATTCAAATAGATAGAAACTACCAGTAAGAGATGAAATTTGTGAGCAGATCACATACAGTTGCTTTTGCATTGTCCCACGAAAAATATGCCGTGAAGAAGCAAGGTTCATTTCCCTCTGTAACTCTGTACAATGGCACATATGGTGACAATCCATCTAGAGACGCAGCCACCTCTATGTATTTCTGAAATAGAGTAATAAATGTAGTTTAGTAATCAAAGAAAGAAAAACTCTTGAAAAGCATACACTACAAAGTAAAGAAATACCTTGCCAATCTCAAAAGCATTTTGCTTCTCCTTCGGGTCTACAGACTGACCAACCCAAACAAATACCTCAGCATGCGTATCGAGTATCAAGATATCCTCAGTCAAAAGATCATCTTGTGTAAAATTGTAAACTTCCTCAATCTGCCAAAGAAAAAGAATATCCGTAATCATCTGAAAATGAAATTTCTGGTAACTTCAAACAGAAATTATGTAGATAACTTACCTCAAACTTTCCTGGGGATCAGCAAGGTGGAAGGAACAATAAAAAGATCCACAATTAGTAGGCACTCAACATTAAACAGTCACGCAAATCATTAAAAAGTTCAAAATTGAGGTTATATAAAGAAAGGAAAAACATGAAGGCGTAATTTTGCTTCTGATCATAGAATACAACCTTTATTATACGAAAATGTAAAGAGGTGAGGATCCTTGACATTCTCTTGAGCAAGCTTTTTGCTTGTGTAACTTTGTTTCCCTCCAACTGCAAACCAGAAGCTTGAGCTCTCTGTTCCTTCTTTAGCATACTTAACTGTCACTCCAGGCTACAATTTGACATCAAATATATGATTATTAAAACACAATATGAGCCTATAGCTACTGTACAAATGAAAGAATGCATGAATTGCTTAGTATCCAAACATGTCCATTAGAGTGGCCCTTACTCATCAAAGCCATAGAGAAACACGGGATGAGGAGAGAACCATTACCATTCTAACAATTAGAAAACCTTAAAACTCTCAAAATTGGACAGCCAAAACCAGAAAGAATGGACATCAACAATAAAAATTAGTTCATAGTAAAAGCATAAAAAGATACTATGTAGAGCTCTGAAGGAATGTAGATACAAATAAACATGAAATTGGAAGTCATAACGAATATATTCAATGTGTTAAATTAGCAAAAGTGTTAACTGAAGAGAACATTATAGAGATGGAGCTGACCATAACTGAAACTAATTCTTGCTTCAGCACATAATTCGTTAAAGCCCCATGAAAAATCAACAACATCCCCCTTTTGGAAGTTCGGTTTAACCTTTATCACTAGACAGCTCTTGGGCACCAAAAGCATTCTTTTCCGATTGATAGTGAGCCAGTGGTCAAGTACTACCTTCTGAAATTCCTCATAGCAACCAAAAAAGTCAAAAGTAACCTTATTGTCAAATCCACCATGGGCTCCTCCATGGCATACAGACAATGCACCTATATTTCTAGGAACGTAATACCTTCACAGATTAGAGAATCCCCATTTGAGGAATTGATTGGATGATCTTTTGATAACTCACTGAAAGCCTTTAAGAACTATAAGGTACTTGCAGTTTATACCAGAGTAGTCAATCGCGCTGTAGCGCCGCAACGTCGCGCCGAAGCCCCTCCCCGCGACAGGACTCCAATCACGTCGCACTTTCTGGTCGCGCCTGTAGCGGCGCGAATCGCGACTCGGGAAATCGCGAAAATTTGGTGAAATTCCTAAAAGACCCTTACTTTGTCGGGGGAAACCTTGGCTAATTTGGGAAATCTTGGCTACTTCCAAGAATTAGGGCATGCGGCGACCTCCCTTCATTTCATTCCCAGTAGTCAATCGCTCCCTCTCAATCTTGAGAAATTCAGAAAATTAGGTCAATCGGCGACCACCTCCTTCAACTCCTTCAATCGGCGACCAACTGAAGGTAATCTTCCTCTGTTTTTTCTTCTTACTCTCTCCCTTTCTTTTTTTCTTCCTTTCTTTCTTTCTTCTCAGTCGGCGACCAACTGAAGATCTCTCTTTTTTCTGTTTTCTGTCTCTGTTTTTTCTTTCTTCGATTCTTTCTTTTTTTCTTTCTTTTTTTCTTCCTTTCTCTTCAATCAGCGACCAACTGAAGGTCCCTCTTTTTTCAAGACTTGTGAGTTTTATTGCTATTATGAATTTTAGGTAATTTTGTCTTATTTTAGTATTTATATGTATACAGTATTATTAGATTATTAATTTTATAAAAATATTTTTTTAAAAAATTAAATAGCGGCCATCCCGCTCCCGCTAACCTATTTTCGGGGTCGGCCGCTACGCGCCACTATCCAAGATTGACTACTATGGTTTATATATTTTGGTCCTTCATTAAGTAAGGACTCCGACATCCATAAAAGTGCTCCAGGAATCCAACGGAGCAACTCTGAGTTGTTAAGGAAGAATGAATTCTTGCAAAGTAGCTGCTAGATGATATCTCTCAGACAGTTCTCTCTTTTATAAAGGATAAAAAACGGTAGTTTAACTTTGGCCAATTCCCACTACTTGAGAAAGAAGATTAAAAAGCAGAAAGTCCCATTGTGGTTTGCCCTACGTATGGAAGACCTCCCAGCGATTGTCAAATAGGCAATAACCCCAAGATGGCTTCTAGAGGGGGAGGGGGGGGGGAGTGATTATAAGTAGTCTGATAACGGAGTAATATAAAATTACTTTAAGTTTCCTAATTTGACATCTACTTTTCATGTTCATACCCTTAATTCCCTCCATCAAATTTAGGTAAATATGGGCGAGTCCTTTTTGTCAAACTTAGCACTAGCCTCGAGTTTACCTTGGTGGCAGAATCATCCTCCTGTAGGCGTCTGTAGGCACGCTCTGTTTTCTCGATTATCACCATCTTATATTTATATAGAAAACAAATCCAATTTTTTTAGTATTACATGCTCTCCATCTCTTTTCAAGACATTAACACCAGTCAAGTCATCAATAACACGTGCTGCCAGCCATGTCTGTTAAGGATTAATTTGATTTTTGTGTCTCCCAATTAATGCATTACACAAGAAAGAATTTCCCGCTGTTAAATTGCATGCTACCAGCCCTATCTCTTAAGGATTAATTTGAAACCTGATTCAAATAAGCTTTCCAGAAGAACAGATTTCCAGCAATTTTTAGATCGTCTTACAGCACTATTCATTACATTCTAAGCTCGCAGTTCTAGGTTAAGGTTTCAAACTTCCATTGATCGTTATCAGAACTACCAGTCCTTTATTTAATCATTTGCCTACTAGGTTTTTTTATGAAGCTCTCTATTCCTCTCCCCCCCTCCCCCGGCTTTCTTTGGCGGGTTGGGTTTCTGGTACAAACTGTTACACTCCTTCATCCCCTGCAACTGTTTTCATTTTGAAACTCTCACAAACCATATGCTGCATTTAACTTTCTCATGCATTTTTATCCTCTCCGTGTCCAATAAAAAGGGGTTTTTTTCTCCGCATACTAGTTTTGGTTTGGTTCATGCATGTTTCCAGTTATATTTTTTATTCTACCCATAGTTGGACACCTCTGTAGCCCTTGTTCGCATAAATTACTGCCCTAGCAATTAGCATTTCCAAATATAACTATGAGGACATAACCTTGAATTACATTTGTCTGATGCATGCCTCCATTATTGTTGCCTAATAGATTATGAATATCCAGATTTCCATTTATAATGTGGCTTTCATGGCTTCCCTTTGGGTGTTCATGAGAGGTGCATTTCGTGGAGTCCCACTTTTGGATATTCGGATCACTTGAACAGCTGTAATTTCTTAATTTATATTCCATTTTTTTAATCTGATAGACTTCTCCTCATCTTAATGTATTTCCTCTTTTCTAAATATGTATCATATCGTCATGATCAAAATTTAAATAAAATTAAGAGAGATAGTAAGAATAGTGATGGAAAGATGGAGGATATATGAACGTTGCATGAAGGAATATGAGATGAAGAGCAGTAGAAGAAAAGATGCATATTTCAAACAAACATATCCATTGTTTGACTTTGGGGCAGTACGACTGGATCATGCAAAGTTAAATTTAGATGAAAATTTTGAAGGAAACCTCCCCTAAGAAATGGGATGGGGTTATATACCTACTTCAGGGAGTCTTCACATTAAAAAACCACTGGATGGTTATCTGCTATTTACCCTTCGTTAGTAAAAAACGAATTATCGCCCATTCTTATGTACAAGAATATTTTTTAATCCTACAAACCTTCTTTGGAAGTAGCATCTCTGGAATCCAGAAAAGTTGTCCAATGTCAAGAAGCTTCAGACATTCTAAGCCAAGCACAACCTAATTGCTATGATCACTGGGATGCATCACTGTATTCCAGGTTGAAATCATCACTACATTACATTAGCATTCCATTTCTTAAAGCATGCAAAACGGCAGTCTTCTATTTTGCATCAGCTGAAACTTTCTTCGTCAACTACAACTAGTTATTGGAAATAATGGACAAACGCATTGCAAGATCCATTTGAAAATTAAATAGACTATGGGTGTGCATAATGCATGCATAATAATTAGTATTCATGTCCATAACCTACCATCTAAGCAGACACTTTATCCTGAACTGTTCTGCCACCATAGCTAGTGACTGGATACAAATGGACAAACATGTTGAGATAGCCAGGTGGAAATTAAAGAGAGTACAGTGTGCCTCATGCGAGCATTGAATTCAGACATTCATGTCCATTGGGCCTCATTTAGTCTGTCGCTAACCACAAAGGGAAGAACCTACCCTTAAAGCAGACATGGGATCCTGATCACTGGAGTTTTGGATAGAGATTCTCTTAACGAGCTGAATATCTAGTTCCAATAATTGAGTTCGCTAGATGTCATCTTAATATTTAATTCAGTTAATCATCCCGCAATTACTAAGTTAAATAATGTCCTTCTTTCTTTACACTTGTGCTTCAGACTTCAGTTACTGAAAAATACATGCAAAATAAATGTCTGATTCAACATTTTACCAACTCAACTGCAACCTTAATCTCCTTAGTCCTGAGTTCTGACTAGTTTTGCTCAGCCACATTAAAAGCTGCGATAAGAGCAAAATGAAGGGAGAAAGCAGTGAAAGAACAACAAATTGTTTCGACCTACTAACATATCATGGACAAGCATACACAAGTCACTGAAATCACAAACTCATTGCTCTGAAATAATAAAAGACGCGCATGTCATACTTCAAAATGATTAAAGCAAGAAAAATAGCATAACCTTCAAAAAAAAAAATCCCGCTAAGAGTGTACCTTCAGAAATTCAGCAATTTTTACTGCTAGCTGCTGCTGCTCAACAGTGCTCTGCTTGCCATGCCAACTGAATAAAGAAGAGCCAGATTGCAGAAGAAAACAATCATACGAATTCAATGAGGTTGCCACCTGAGAAAGATAATAGATAGACATGTAAATAGTCATACTATAGTCAGCATGAGAGTCGTGATGACATGCAAGAATATAGTCTCCAGCAAGTTGATATTTATAATTGGCTAGTCAATACTTGAAGTTAAAGGCCAATAAATTTTAAAGAGAGTAGTAAGAGAAACATCAATGCTTCTAGTATTATTATTAACAATCACGGACTCAACTTTTAGTGAACAAGGAAAGAAGATTAATTTTTCATGTTCTTATTTAATGTACGACAGATCAATAATCTTCAGTATAATGTTCGTATTTTTATGAGAGAGAAGCACTACGACAGCATGGCATATCTGAGAGTAACTAAGAGGAAACTGCATAGAAAAAACTAAAGAAAATTATTTCCACAAGTAGGATGCAGGAAGGGGACTTGTCCAACAAGAACAGAGAAAGGAGCCCAATGATAATTTAATATCAATTCTACTTTTCTCATGCTTGTACCCTGCATCTGCCACAGTCAAAATAGCATCTTCCTTGTCTTACCAAACTCCGAGAGGAACTAACTCGAAACTGAAGAAAATTCCGTCAGACGACATCAAAGTTTTAAGCGAGCCTTAGATGCAATAACTCCAAGCAGAATGTCCTATCATTCTCAAAGGAATAATTCTAGAGCCACAAAGAAATGTATACAAAAAGTAAACAAAAGTCTTGCTGGCTTAATATGAGTTGACCAAAAAATTTGTGGACCCTATCGCTAAGGAAAAATACAACAATAAAAATGCTCCATGTAGTCTTTTGTGCACTTCTCTTTGTAACTCTTTTGTTGCTGTAGCATTGCTCTTCTCAAAGAATAAAAAACTTGTTCTGGCTGACATCAATTAGTTGATTTGGTGATTAACTACTGCCAGCGTCCTCATATGAATAGTGAAAAAAATTTGCATAACAGAAGGGATAAGGCCCTTGATGTTAGGTTCAAACACGTAACTGCTAACGCACACATACATACAATTTCTTTTAAAGTACATATCTGCATGGAAGTAAAAGCATAGATTCATCAGCAAGTACTCCTCCCTCCATCCCTAAATGAGTGTCCTGTTATTTTTTTTAGGTTGGAGGAACATAGACCTAACCCAATCCGTATTATTTATTAATAAGAGATTACAAGAATAACAGAGAGGGACTTATAGCCAGGAAATATCTTCAACAAGATAATAGTTTATCCTCAATAATATCCCTGACGGGACTCGAACCCCTAACCTCCCCATTAGAAATGAGTGTCATGTTTGATTTTAGAAAAGTTAACCTAATTTAGTACTCCCTCTATCCTGGTAAAAGAGTTACACTTTCCCTATTAGGCTATCCCACTTGAAGAGTTAAGCCTTTCCTTTTTGGGTAAGCTCATCTGACCTCATTAACCCTCCTTTATGCAAGGGATACATATGAGCTACACAATTATAGGGCTTTTGTGGAAACTACTCCTTTTCAACCCATTTATTAATCTCCATGTCAAGCCAAAGTATAACTCTTCTATTGGGATGGAGGGAGTATTTTAAGTAATTATTTGACATATGTTCATTGAATTCTAAATTCTAAAATATTACTTTTTGTAAGATTATTAAGTAAACTATCGGTAGCATTTTTGTAACTTGACAACAAGTCAATTCTCATAAAACTTTGGTCAAGTTAATTAAATTGACCAAATAGTCAAAACATGACACTCATCTAGGGCAGAGGGAGTATTATTTCATAAAGGAAGAAGATAAAAGAGAAAGCAAATGACTGGCTACCTGACTTCTAGCCAACACCATAAAAGGAAAAGAGAAACAACAAAAACAACAAGAAAACGGAAACAAAGAGGAAAACCTAAAACATAAGCAAAAGAATTCAAAATTGGACTGCTCGATTACAAATGGACCAAAATAAAATTATGAGCAGCTCAAGAGAAGTTGATTTAATGAGCATACCGCATCCACTTGAACAGCTTTATTGTTATGCACTGAGGTTCCTGACATCTGAATGAGCGCAACACAATCGGAAGTGTATGTCTCATCATTCAATCCTTTGTCTGCAATACAGTTTTTGTAGCCGGAGCTTATTCCCCCCTAGTTAAAGAATGATGTTTCAGTGGTTGGGATTAGAAGAGAGAGGGGGGGGGGGGGGGGATTAAAAATATATGCGTATAGTCATCTATAATGGATATTCGCAAACGAAATACTTAGTCAGACATCTTTAAACAGCTATAAACCATGTACCTTAAGCACCACCATAGGCTGAAAGATGGCAACAAACTGTGGTGGCTCTTTCCCTTGATATATGCGTCCCTGCAGGAAGCACATTTTATACATCCCAGAAACAAAATGCCACTTTCAGTTCAACAAATCATGAAAGATCATCTTACCTGCACCGGTCTCCCCTTCAGTGAGTTCGACATAGTAGCGGTCAGCTGAGCAGCCAAATGTCGGTCTTCCTGAAGTTTCAAAATATTACTGAGTTATAAACTAAGAATCGGCAAAAGTATCTAAACAAGCCACATTTTATAAATAAAGAAACAGTGCAAATTTGCATGCATTATTTAACTTTAATCGTGCATCAGCATACTTGACGACCGAATAACATTGAGCAAGATACATCAGTAATAGCATGCACAAAAGGCTGTATGAATTACTCAAGCCCTGTGACTTTATTCATATTTAACCATAAATGCTCAAAAGAACATCAGAGTAATATTTAGAAAGCTATATAAACGTATTGATGTGCAGTGGTGACTTTGATCAATCACCAATTCCTATCACCAACAATAAACAGCATCACAAGCCTTACAGTAGACATAACAATGAATATCATTTTCCAACAATGACCCTATACATCGAGAAGAGGTAGACCAAAATGGAGCAACTGAGATAAGGAAACAGAGCAAAAAAACTAAAAGTAAAATTCATGAAACTGACATGCCTGGAATTTTGAACAAATGATGGAGAGCCAGGCAACAAAAATTATTGATCAAGTGTATTTTGTACCCATACAATGAAACCAATTCAGCACACTTCCATTTCAGATACCAAATCTAGGCTTAAATACCAGGTTTGGCCGGATGTAGGATTTTTTTTTTTTCCTGTTTCTTCCCTATTGTATTCTTGTTTTCGTGGTCATCACTGCTTGTAATTTACTCCAATATGGGTCCCTGATCATAACGGGCGTTAATGTCTCAGTAAAAATGCCAATGAAGCAAGTTGGCGCCTATGTGGTGGTCATTACTGCGGATGTGTTAATCCTTGATGTCTAAATTAGCATGTCAATTGCACATGCACAAATTTAGGTTCACACTTAATAAGTTACTTAAATTACTGTTTTATTAATGGGTGATAAACTAGTTGTTAAAAATAATTAAAGTAAAATATGCTCTTACGAAAAACATTTTAAATTTTAATTTCAGATTTTCATACTTTTTAAATCACACCAAATAATAATAATTCAAAAAAGCACTTAAGAGCACCAATTGGTACCACTCATCTATAGTACCACAAATAAGCACACACCATGTAACTTGATAAGTACCTTGGATCCCAAATTGATAACACTCATCTATTACATCTCGAATAGCTATAGACAATGAAACTTGGCAAATTAACACCATTTTTGTTTTCTCGGTGATGGGTACCTATTCGCTTTTCTCTCCTTTCCACGGTTGGGGATCTATTACATCACGAATAACTATAGACAATGAAACTTGGCAAATTAACACCATTTTTGTTTTCTCAGCGATGGGTACCTATTCGCTTTTCTCTCCTTTCCACGGTTGGGTTCCATTATTATACATTCCATAGAAATAGTAAACCAGTGTTATTTCAGATGTAATACTTATAACTCCAACAATTCCAAATACATGGAAAAACCTAAGAACCCCCGAAAGAAGGCCAAAAATTGTGCAGAAGGGCAAAACAAGTAGGGAATCCAGCTAATGCACAAACTAATTGAAGCGTAAAGCTTTTTTCCGTTTAAATATGAAAGAAAATGCTGACAACTGAATTGATCTTTTTACCTCAACACTATCCTTCCCAATCCAACAGCAGAGGTAATGATCTTCTTTCTTATCACTTGAATGGTAGGTGTAGAGCACAATGTAGCAATCTCCGCAGTAAAATAGACCAATGTTTTCCTTGGGAATGGGAGTCTTATCATCGCCATTAATAAGCCATACCTGGACGATAGCCCAAAATCAGAACACATATTTCCATCAAAGGAATACAAAAACCACTGCCAAGAGAAGTTCATAACCAAACCTCGATTCTCCCATCTCCTTCAAGCAAAGGTGGAATTTCCTCATTTACAGGAGTAGCTTTGGCTAGTCCTTTGAGACCAACACCTTGTTGCTTCAGAAGGGCTAGCATTACACAAAATAGCGATAGTTTATAAACCCCCAGGTAATAGTTCGAATTGCACTACTTTTAAAGAAGTTGATCTACCTGCTACTTTTCCTCTACCCTCCTCGGGAGCAGACGGTGCCGAACCTGATGGCCATGTGTCAAAGTTGGATTTAAATGAATGTGTTTCATAACCTTGAATAAGGCGGGTTACGCGTGTTGCTTTAGGCCGGTTTTGGCTGGCAAGCAAGTCCTACAGAATATTGGAGCTGAAAATTATTGACTGGATGAAAAAGAAAAAACTATATTTTCAAGGTATACCTCAGCAGCTTGGATAGCAGCTTTTCTATCCTCCACTTGTGTAACCCGACCAACCCAAACGAAAACCTCAGAACCACAGTCCAATAAATAGCACTTGTTGTTTTCCAATAAGGATTTTGAAAGTTCACCATCCACATCATTAACTTGGCCATCAACAATGCTGCAAAAGCCAGAAAAGTAAAGATTAGCCTCTCATGACATAAGTACAAACAACGCAACATTCTGACTAATATTTTTTTGAGCGGTGCTGGTGATCATGGCACATGAGCATGACAGCGCTCAAATCAACTCAAACTTTATCCCAATTACTTGGGGTCCGCTAAATGAATCGTGTATTTTCCATTCTCTTCGGGCCAATGCAATATACTCAGGCAAACCATGGTAACTCTCATCATTTTCTACAACTGTTGTCACTTAACTTTTGGCTTCCACGACCTATAGCCTGGTTGCTGATAATGAGAGGTATAAGACTTCTAGCAAGTACACTTCATGGTCTATAGACTATGGCCTATGCTGACATGTTCATACCATGTTATGGTTTTTTTTTCTCGTGTTATTCCCCAAGCCATCGATAAATCAAGTTCACAACCCAAAAAAAATGTTTTCAACAGATTAATTTATCAATAAATTGTCTCAAAAATTAGAAACTGTAAAAGAAGATTAACAGCAGCTCGTGTATCAGAAACATGAACAGACAGCACACGGCACGTAATGTGCTCTGCACCTGCCATTAGTAGCTAACATTGAGCACCTGATGTAGGGGCAAGTTGGATAAATTTCTTTACATTCATTCATTTTATTTAGTTCGAGTTATTTTCATTCTAACAATGTAGGTAGTAGTTTGTAGAGAATTAGCAACTTAACTCATAACTTGATGTAATCTTCGTCATATAAGAGTTAGATCAGCAGAACTTGGCTTCCTTTGATTGCAACGCTTATCTTGCTAATATCAGATCCTTACACACATGAGGTGGATCTTAAAGGACAGTACCTAAACGACCTTGAGGGATGGATATCTAAGGCATCATTATCCAAGATCACTGTACAGGCTTCTCCTTGGGCTCGGACTTTTGGCGCTTACCCGGGTTTGTCGTTGGGAGATTTGTCTAGAGATTGGAGAGCTGCTACAGAGTAATCTGTGTGCTTCTTTTGTTTTGGTTATTTTTTTGGTGGACTTCCTGTCCGCCAACTTTGCATCCTCTTGCTCTATTCAATAAAATTCTTCTTTTATCAAAATATATATATATATATATCTAAGGCATCCTGCATCAGCGCCACTACAATTCGGAGGAGTAGAAAGCGGAAAGCATAACAAAAGGTTAGAAGAGAAAGACCCTTCAACACAGAATATATAGCTGAATAAACCATTAAACACTGTTTATCAAAGAAGTTTAAAACGACACTATGGTCTTCTAGGAGATTCATTACAAACTCACTCAATTTGGTTTTGTTCCAAAAACAAGCTCATTTGCAAAGGAGTCTAAGATTATATTGGCAAGATAGTGGCCACAGCTAACTATCAACCAGTACAGAAGGTTCGAAGTAAAGGTGCATTTAAGAACATGGGTTTAATCCATGTTCCCCTAAAGCCCAGTGTTCAATAACTTTGGTTGTTTTCAATCCATTCTCTTGAACAACTGTAATTCATTTCACAAAATCTGTAGACGTAATGAGGGTAATTATTCCCCGGGAAAATTACACTAAACCCCCCTGCGGTATCATGGGTTTTCAGGTCTAACCTTATGATAAATTACAAGACAGAAAATCATCCTTTGCTTTTAAATATTTTTAGACCTGCCCAACCCATCTAATTTCCCTTGTACCCGTTGCAAAATGATGACCAAACTACCCTCACCAGCTCTATTTAGAGCTATGCTGACGACTGTTGCCATTATCTCATTATCTAGCGCGCCTGTGTTCTCTGTCAAATCCAGCCATCAATCAAATAAAAGAATACAGCATAGGTCAAGAGAATATTTATGTCCTCTCACAAAGCGATAGGAAACCAGAGATGAGAAGTATACCAATAAAGTTTAGCAGGAGTCTTCTCTGGAATAATATCATCTTCACTTGCAACCTTTTTTGCAATAGGAGCGAACCCACCAAAGATAACCCAGAATTCACCCGAAGCTGACTCAGCTTGTAGTTTTCCATCATCTGCCAAAAGAAGCAACATTATAACTACCAATTGAACGTGCTGTAAAGCCGCACAGATGCATGCACACACAGAAGAAGAAGGTTGAGAATCTATACACTGAAAATTACTAATATCTTAACTATTTAGCGTGTGACTACTCATGGTCTTACCAACAATTGCAACATCACATGTCCCCTCATGGTATTTATCCTTTAAGAACTGAATAACCTCCAATGCCTTGGCCCTTTCTTGAATATTGGAGTTTGCACCATTGAATTGAAAGATCTTCTCTTTGGTGTCCAAGATAAACACATCATCATGATTTAATGAGGATCGTGAAAAAGGTACCTGGATAAGAAGGACAAAAGTGTACTCCATAAATATCCCGAAACTTGGTGATCAAGAAAATTACACAAGCTCAAAAGTACAAGTTTGAAGACCCCTACCTGCTTTAATCTGACTACTCGTTTTCCTTTGCATATATACAACCGTGTTTCAAACTCTTCCTCCTCAGGTGTCTTGAATCCAGATGCCACACCACCCTCCAATGGTATAATACATGGTTTAAAGTATGATAAAAACTTGTCAGACTCGTGACCTTGAAGTTCTCTATGCTGCACAGCACGCCCGCCAAGAATTGCATCAAGTTCAACGGTTTTTATTGCTGCTGTTCCAGCTTCATCCTATCAAGCGTCACAAGTGAGACCATTTAAAGCTAGAATAAAATCAAAATAACCCACCCACATTCAAGGACAACGAAGTTCATACCTGGCTAGTATCTTTTCCAAGCCAGAAATGTATATCATACAAATACGCACCACCTTTGCCAGAACTAGTCTGCCAAAATAAATGTCAAAATTAAAATTTATACTCAAAGATGTATGTACGAGGACATATATCCGTTTCAGAAAAACTGATTTCACCATCAAGTTAATTTTCACCAGAAACTTTTAACACAGGATGAAAGACACAAAATATTGGAAGACAATAAGCACCTGCAAGATAATGTAAGAATCCCCCGAGTAAAATCTACCATAATCAGATTTAGGCAATGGAACTGGCTGAAAGTTCTCGATTCTCCATGCTTCCATTCCTCTACAAGGCGTTAAGAACATATCCAATGCTAAAATTTAGACATTCACCATTTATGAAGACTTTTTTTTTCTCTTGGCCACAACCATTTAACGAGACTATCACACATGAAGAACAAACTGTATTCCTTCATTACTATAGGCAGTGGAAGAAAATCCATGCGAAAAGAAACTTGAAGCATCCAGCATGACTACCACATAAAATTAAACAAAATATACTGATTACGCGTTAACAAGACTATCAATCATGAAATACAAGAAGATGAAACTGTTAGAAGAACATTCAAAACAAGTTAATTCTGTATATACAAGAACACCACATATAAAAGTAAACTGTATACATTCTTGCCAGTAGTTAGTGGAAGTCCTATGTAAAAATAAACTCCCTCCATTATGGGCAAACAGTCCATTATTCTATTTTGGGACGTTTCACATAAAGGGTCACTTTCAAAAACAAAACTACACTTTTTGTTTCTTTCTCAAACATTTTCTTTCTTCTTCGATAATGATAATTCCCTATCATATTGTAGAAAGAAAAAACTGTTTGGTACAAATTATAAAAAATACAAAGCAATAAAAGTATGAAATTAAAAGGTTTTGACTCTCAAATGTCGACTCTTTGCCCGGAACGGCAGGAGTATACATGCCTGTGTATTTATATATGTATATATATATACACACACAAAGAGAGAGAGAGAGAGAGAGAGAGAGAGAGAGAGAGAGAGAGAGAGAGAGAGAGAGAGAGAGAGAGA
>JAOTQG010119537.1:0-10860 GCA_025631175.1 Iris virginica | reverse complement strand
AATGAAAAAGCGCCTCTAAAATAGGAACTCATGATCCAAAAGTTTTGCACTACACCTCTCCATAATTGTGAAACTAATAAATTTTCATTCAAAAACAAACGAATTGTGAACTGCTGCTTGAGGGCAAATACATATTCTATCCCTATACTATGATCCGAAAAATTCCGATTTTGGAACGATTATTTTCTTTTTCGATTTCCAAATTTTTGATTTTCGATTTTTATAGAAAAGACAACTTATATGTGTTTAATCTCAACATCAATCTCAGCTAATGCAATATGTCTAGTATCCATAAATCAAAATGATGTTGACTAGTTGCGGCACAACTCTAATCAAATTAATTTTTATATAAAGTTAGAACACCTGACTTATCATCTAAATTGAGGTCCTAACACAATTAATAGTCGATAATATTCGTATTATATTACACTATAATAATAATTAATATCAGTGAACTATAAATTTCAATAAAAATAAAAAATAATATTAGAATAATACAATTAAGAATAAATAAATAATTTTTTACTGATCTAGCACAAAATTATTTTGCATAAATTATATTAATATTAATATTATATTACATTATAATTATAATTAACACTAATGAATAATAAATTACAATAATAATAGCTTCATAATAATATAATTAGTAATAAATTAATTAAAATACTTAAGTAAAATTGAAAAAGAATATTTCATATTCATTATAATAAATAAAATTAGTTACAATATTAACGCTAATAATAATGAATATCATAATTATATAGTAATAATAATAATTTAATGATAAGGATAAATTAATATATTATATTTACACTTCTTATTTTTACTAGAACACAAAGTTAAAAGGGTAATTTGACCAGTACACATTCATTTCAATAATACAGCTCTATTTTCAAACCAGGAATTGAATACCAATTCCATTTTATTATGTGCCAACCAGCCATAGTTTGACCACTTTCCATTCACTTCCAATTTCTTCAGGAGTCATTTCCATTGATCTTTCCATTCCTTAAAAACATTAAGAGTGAACCAAACGGCCCCTTAATCTCCTTGAGCAGGGGTGTAGGTCCTGTAGGAATCCAATGCCGAATTGTCACTAAATGATGCTAATTCTCATTCCAACAAGCACTTGAAATGTTGTCTTATGCCACAATCTAACAAAAAAATAAATAAAGCATCAAAGTGCAAGTAGACTAAAATATACAGGAAACAGGACAGATAGATAGATATGTACTGGAAATAAAGGCAAAACAAGGAAAATTGCCGCTTGCAGCTGTAGCCTGTTTGCTGCGCAATGCGCATCCAAAAGGGAGAAGCAAGTCATCTAGCTGTTGCAACTATCGAGTTGGGCATAGATCCATTCTACAGCAAAGATCTGCACCAGTGCAACAAAGAATCATAGTCAATCTCCCAAATATATTTTATGAAGTTTGCTATTCTAAACAGAATAGTGAACTCAAAATGCAACCATATTTCCAAATAAAGTCTTCAAATAGACATTTGTAGGATCTTTACACCAAAAATAGCTTGTTATACTATGACACTACTTGCACAACCATAAAGACTCATGATTCAAAACTCTAAACATTTAAGTGAAACTAAGACATTATATAGGCTGTTCAGCCTCACCCAGAGAAAAGTAACTAGAAAGATTTCAGGGATATGCCTTAAGAAGGTAATAGCTCCTCGTGAGAACCAATTAGCAGAGTGCATAAATGTATTCCCCTTCATCAATTGTCTCAATCTCTCTACCTTTCTTTTCATGTAGAAAAATATCACTATTCACAGGATTTGACTCGCTTGATTTTACTTTTTCTTTGGCTCGATTTTTATGCTACTCTCACAAAACCATGCCTAATACTCAAAAATTGCCACTTGGCTCGAACCAGCCCTACTTATCTTCTTCTAAGATTTTTATCCAGCTTCTATTCAATCAAATGTGGTATGCATTAATTTAAGGAAATCATCAATCTCATAGTGGCTTAACTTGGACACTCTATACATCTGGAATCATACCTCAGAACACACGGTTCTTAGAGATTTGAGAGAAACATCTTTTTCAAGGGCATCACCAGTACTCACTTTTTGTATACAGCACAATTGCAAAGAAACCATGCCCAAAACTGAAGATGAAAATCAAAAAGCAATAAACTGATACAGGAATTGATTCCACATGACTATACCTATTCAACATCTAGGGTTACGGGGAACCAAGGGGTGGATCAGTGGTAGAGCTGGGCTTTACAATATATAAGGTCTCAGGTTCGATCCCTTCCCATACCCCATTGGGGCCAGAAAAAAAAGTATTTTAAAAAAAAAACATCTAGGGTTATGGACCTTATGGTGTTAATATATGAAATAAACACTGCAGTTTTTCTTAGAGAAATAACAAGTATTCATTATCCTAGTTTAACAAGATTTCTCAGAAATTGTGTATCAACCAAAAGCATAAAACTGGAGATGACAAAACAAAAAGTGATGCCGTATGTAACTTTTGGGATTACTGTGGTAAGTCCATGTGCAACAAAATCCTTTCCAAGTAGTGTGATACGGGAATGCAAGGACCTTCGGGTTTCAAAAAATAGTTATAGAGATTCACTTAAAGCTACAAAATAAAAGCACAAATGAAAGAGGCATTCTATGGATCTTGGTGGACCTTGAAAGTGTGAATATCATCACACCAACCCTTAGCATGAAGGGTTTTCTCTGGGAAAGGATGGCTATATAGAAAGAAAAATTAACCTATAGGTATTACCTATAAATTTCCACACACGCACACAAATACTCACATATTTCAGGCTCAAAAGCCACCAACATATTGCTTTGGAGCACCTCCATATCTTCCAACTGTAGCATTTCCACTTCCATAGGCTTGAGGTACACTGCCAAGATCTGGACAATCTTTTGCCCAGTGCCCAACTTTATGGCATTTGTAGCATTCACCAGAGGAACTCATACCAACACCACCAGATGATGCATGTGGAACATCACCGACATCCGGACAGTCTCTTGCCCAGTGCCCAACTTGATGACATTTGTAGCACTCACCAGAGGAACTCGCACCACCACTACCTGTAGGCATTCTGCTGTTAAAGCTTCTTTCATACAGATGCCCCTGGGCACTAACAACACTTGGACAGTTAGTAGAGCTATGGCCTGTACCACCGCAGCTGTTACAAGTCATAGACGCACCAGAGTATCCTGCTGCAGCAAGCCTAGGACCAGCATATTGATTCACCGGTGGCCCAAATTGTTGAGAACTATTGCCAGTACTTCCCATATAATTTCCAACTGGTGCTGCAGGTGCTCTGATTCCAGCAAACCCAGATTCATTATTACTTAATCTGGAGCTTAAAATCGGGAGCTCTGGCTTAGGTAAAGAGTTTGGATCACCACTCTTAAGCTTATCAACTGAATCCAGAAGAAACCTGGTCTCTGACAAAAAATTCATCTTCTCTGCTTTCATAACAGTGGATTTAACACGTTGTTCATCACTGAAGGTCTCTTCCTTCACTTTTAGCTTGAATATGTATTTATTAAAGACAGCATTACGTAAAATTTCTGCAAATTTGTCATCATCATGAGATTCATATTTCATATTATACAAGTCTTTTGCAGGGCTACCCATGATCTCCTCCCCACATTCCTGGAATGCAGTTACCCAAGTTGAGCCAGTATGATCCTGTATCTGGAACTGGAGAATATACCTGTAATCACACTCGCTCATTGTCTGATCACATTTATCACATCGCCAAGTTCCATCACCATTGTTCGTAACTTTTTTACTGCATTGTCGATCACCAGCTTTGATGGGGCACGCCGTATAGCAGAAATTTTCAGGTTTAATGTAAATAACGGTGGCGCTCACGGTAATATAATCCGGCTTTTCAGAAGTCCCTAGCCTTTCATCTTTGATTTGGGAGACAGTCTTTCGAACATCTGCCCGGACCATAGTCATTGAGTCCCTAGATAAATAAACAGAAGGGGTGTTCTTTCCTTCATTATCAAACCAACCTTTCAATATCTGAGCCTCTGGAAAATCTGGCTGTATAAACAGCTGGCTCGTGCCAATGGTCCCCAATGTCTTCCCATTATAATCATTAACTCTACCAGACTTCAAAGCCAGAACAGGATATACTCCAGAATCACAAAGGGTTAGCAGTCTTTGACCTTCTGCATTGCAGAAATTTCCCCACAGAGTAACCTCAACAATGCGTCCCGACTTATCCTTCAGTTGGAGGGTTTGTTTTTGAGTTTCTGTTCCATTTTTTCTCATTAGTGACGTAGACGGACTAATAGAGCACACTATACCAATCACATCCAAAACACTGTCTTTCTCCAAGCCTTCAATATCACTTATAGGACGGAAATGAAATTGCTGCTGTGGGATCAAGCCATCATCGTCGATGCAAGGTTGTACAGTCGATGTACTGTCCAAGTGAATTTCAAAGTCATTGCGGAGGTGATTGAACGACTTTTGAGCAGGTTTCAGGGTACCCCTTGAAATCAAATACACTTTTCCCACTTCAATTAGGTCATAAAATTGGTCTAACACAGTATTAAAGCAGGTAACTCGTATTTCGCCCCCACTAGAATCAAGGAGATCAAAAGAGAAAACTTTACCCTCCCCTTTAATATTACTGTAGTGTCTACGTTCCCCCTTTGCAGTCACTCTTGCCTTAATAGTCCAACTACCTTGATATGGATTCAGCGCAGCAATAGGAATGATCCTTGCAGGGCCTTCATTCTTGGCTACAGGTCCTCTGTTATACCGAGAAGATTGCTGATGGTATGTTTGTTGAATTGGACGCATACTGCTGTTTCCAGGTGGTCCTGAAACTCCAGCACTAGATTCTATTTTGGAGTACATAGAAGGTGCATGTGCTGAAGTATATCGTCCCATATCCAGATTCTTAACAGCAGTAGAAAAAGAATGTGGACCAATCCCATGATCGACTTCAGGAGGGTGAATATGAGTGGCCCCACTTATAGTTGGTCTAGTAGCAGAACCGGAAAGCGAACTTCCACCAAACGATTGAGGATTCTCGATAGCCGTCGCTGCCTGATTCATGGAATGCGGCGCTGGTGATGAAAATCTTGCCTGTGGAGGAGCCTGGCCATCAGTATTAGGCGAATATTGTCTTGGCTCACCAATAATATCCCCCTGTTCGAGCATCAGATTCAAATTCACAATAATTATAATCCTGCAAAAGAATAAGAGCTATCATTGACCATCATTACACCACCGAAGAATGCGTTCAATGTAAAATATTTTTAGATGAGACTCATCTGTGACATCATCAATGAAGTGCAGAAGGAAAAAAGAGAACAAATGGTGAAGCTTTAAAATGAGAACATATTACATCAAGCCACTAATGCTGCTACTTCATTCACTTTGCACGAAGTCAAACACTCCACTGCATCCAAATAACCGCAGCCATTAACCAGTTGTGATAGATATCTAGCAGATTGTGGGAGGAAAAACAACTTAATGTTGCAAATAATGCACAAGAAGAGTCGAGAAGACAAATATGACTTCTGACATTGGTTCCACATTTTTCCCGTAAGTCATTTTAGCCAACTCAAACGGTGTTTTGACTTCTAAACAGTGTTATGATTTTGATGACCAATTTTCTGCGATTGATTTGTTATGTTTAATTGAGACTAGTAATTTTTTGTTTGCTTTGATTAACAGGGATGTTAGCAATTGCTTACATAAGATTCACTAAAATTTTATATAAAATAAGTGGTTTAATTTGCTGTCTTTGATCATGGGAGTGACTAGGATGAGTCATTTATAAATTTATACGTTACTTGGGAGAGAACATACATACTTTTGAAACTATATTTTCAAAATCAATTGTAGTTTTAAGTTTGATCATCACACTTGCAACGCCGTGGAAAGCAATTGATGAAACCCTAGTTCCTACTTCCTAGTTGTTTAATTCTTGTTTATTTCATAGTTTGCTAATTAGTTGTTAAACATTCAAATCAATGAAACTTTAATCAAACTTCTAAACAATAGGAAAATGGCTTCATCTGGTACTTCACTGTGGAGATGATCTTATTTACTACTATATTTTGTCGACCCATTCAATTTTGGATAAAGCAGTCTCTTATTTCAAAAATCTATTTTCGTTCTATTAAGAGTAGTAAGTTCGCTCAAGAAACAGATTAACACATAAAAGAAGAGTTAGTTATGGAAATTGAATATATGGAAATTGGAAACAAGACTGAAGTGGAAAGTGCTGTGCACAAGTACGGAGAAGAGAGAAGTAATAAATTTTCTTCTTCCTAAGGTTGGCTGCAAGACAGAAAATACTTGGCATTTATCAGATATATGGACTAGGAAATATGAAAAGGTCATTTAAGTTTATATTTACTTTTGAAACTGTTTGAGATGAAATCAGATCAATGTCAGAGCAATGCAAATACATAATTAACATCACAAGAGATACGTTTAGACAAGAGTGCAACAAAAATGCAAGAACTTCGAGAAAATACTTCTCAGCAATGCCCTCTTCCCTTCCCAAGAATAGTAGTCCCTCCATCCTAATTGAATAGTTCCACTTTCTTTTTTAAGACATTACGTTTGAAAGAATTAACCCTCCGCCCACTTTTTTTTTCTTGAAAGAATGAATGTGGACCTCATATGAAGGTGCATTAAGGACAATTTACATTTTTCAACCCCTTTATTAATTGTGGTGTCTAGTCAAAGTGTAACTCTTTAATTGGGACAAAGGGAGAAGGATGAAAACAAATATCTATTGGAAATTCAACTCCACTACATGCATCACCACAACAATCACCATGTATTTACCATTAGTTCCTTTCTTCTGAGGATTAGTAATTAAATTAGTTGTCCTTCCATTACACTAAAAGAGTCCTACTTCATTTAATGGGTGTTCCAATCAAATCAACGAGTCTTATAAAACATAAGAAAGCGATTCCTTACGCCTCATCAGGAAAAATAAAACAAGCTTGATACAAAAAAACTTTTTGTAATAATGGTCATTTTAAGGGAAATAATGTGTCTCCATCACAAACAAAAAAACTAGTTCAATTTTCCTTTTGATTAGTCCAATAAAATAGCCCCATTTGTAAGAATAGTGATAGTTTTAGTCAAACTTAAAGACATAAGGATATCAAAAGGACAGCAGTAGAAAGCGTGATTTGTTAATTGAGAATTTTATTTGGGCGTAGGGAGCATCTCTTAAAATGTTTAAATTTCAAAAAGGGGACTCATTGGTGAAACCAAGGGATAGTTAAAAGTTGAACACATTAATGCCCAGATAAAAATCATAAAACCCAAACAAAAATCCGTTGTTGTTTCTAAGGGTAATACAAATAATAACTACATGCAAATGGCAAAGGTAATACTACCTCCATCCCAACAATAACCAATTTAAATCAATGTTTCGAAAACTCAAAACTAACTGTCTTGTTAATATGGTCATAATCTCATTCACTACACTCACTAAATACACATCAAGTTCATGTTTCAATTTCCAAATGTCAAATTGACTTTAAAACTTAAAATCAGACTCTTCAAGATACAAGAAAGTAGTATACTCCCTCCAGTTTATGTTTGAAAGTCACCAATTTTTCATTTTGTACTTGTATAATCTTGCATAATATGTTATGCCTCATACTAAAGTTATGATTTTTATATAATGCCTGTGAAAGCATCAAGATTGGCAAACAATGTCTGTCAAAGCATCAAGATTGGCTAAGAAAAAAAAGATTGAGCAAAATGTTAAATACTTATGGTCGAATAATAATTTTTGAAAGGGGACTAAACATCCTCCCGAGATCAAATTAAATAGTATGGACTCTTTGCCGGGCACCGATGAAGTAGCTGGATAGACAGTAATTAAGAAAGGGTAGGAGGAGAAAGAGAGGAGGAACATACAAGCGACCCTGGACTTCACCGCAGGTGAACTCATTCAACTGAACAATAGAACCCCTCTGCAACTTCCCCGAGTTAACCAAATGATTGAGCTGCGTAGCGAGCATACCCTGCTGGGTGAGCACGCCGTCCGACAAGACGAGGCGGAACCGCTCTGTAGTTCCCGGGTTCTGGGTATTGACGCGCCTCAGATCGACTATCTGCACCACCGGCTTCGTGTCCACAATCCTGTATGTGCATATCGTCGATATCGCGTTTTCCGTCAAATATATCGCCATTATTTTGCAAGAAAGTTCGGAGATTTGGAGAAATTGGACTTCTTTAAGCAAGAAAGTTCGGAGAATTGGAGAAATTGGACTTCTTTGAGAGAGAGGGAGGGGGGGATTTTTGAAAACCCTAGTAGAGAGGTGGATGGTGGGAAGCGGGAGAAGGGTTTTCGAGGGTGAGCGCGAAATTGTGAAAATTATTTTAATCGCACAGGCGCGTAGAAGTTGTAGCGTGTCTCACTCTCGCGCTCGGCTCCACTATCACTCATTAACCACAATTAATCATTAAAATTAAGGGATTAATTTAAAATAAAAAATTTAATTTATTAACAACTATTTCATATAAGTAGGAAGTTATTTTAGAAATTCTGTATAATTAAATATTTTTTATAATCAATAATTTTATATAACTAAGGATTTCATATAATCAGAAATTAAAATTAATAATAAAATAATCAAGACTAATTTATATTTTTCTATTCATTTTATAAGTATGTTATGTTCATTTTATAATTAAAATATGTTCATTGAATATATATACATGATGTGTTATATTAGAATCAAACTATCGGAATGTCGTGTTCATTTTATTAAATATTATGTCATTAAGAATGTATTTTGTATTCATTAGCTATATTTATTTATTCTATTCATGTTCATTAGTTTACATTCTTCATGTTCGTTATATTCATTGTTCATGTTCATTAAATTCATTGTTCATGTTCATTAGCTGAACTAATCGCATAAATATAAATTTGCATTCATATTATATATAAGTATGTTCTGTTCATTTTATAATTAAGATATGTTCATTGTATATATATATAAATGGAATGTGTTATATTAAAAAGAGACTATCAGAATGTTGTGTTCATTTTATAATATGTTATGTTCATTGAAAAATTTTTGTTATTCATTAGCTGTATTTATTTTATTCTATTCATATTCATTAGTTTACGTTCTTCATGTTTGTTATATTCATGAATTATGTTCATTAAATTCATTGTTCATGTTCATGTTCATTAGATGGAGTAATCGCAGAAATATGATTTTTTTTTAGTTGAATTTTTTGAGATTTTAGAAGAAAAAAAATAATTTGATGCACTTATTATGCAATAAATATAAAATAAATTGTAATACACTCCGATAATAGCAAGTGAGTGAATGAGAAAAGATATCACTCCTTTAAGTTTAGAAAAATTTCCAAAATAAAATTAATAAGTTCATTTTCTCTCTCGCATCTCTCTCTACCATCTCTGTGTTTCTCTCTCTTTACCTATACTCCCTCCATAGCCACCATCTCTATTCAAATCAAACTCCATAGCCATCATCTCTCTCATTCTCCATTAGCCGACAATAATTCCCTTCTACCGCATATACTTCGTCCAATCGACCGAAATTCACCATCTACGACTCACCACCTCTCTCAATCGCCACTATCAATGACTTCTCTCGATCACCACCATCAACGACCTCTCTCAATCGCCACTATCTACAACCCACCACCAAGCAACCCAAATCCATCACCCTCCACATCCTTTATATGGGAAAGATCGATGAGAGGGATGGAGTAGGTAGAGATGGCAATTGGATAGTGATTCGACGGTGGAACTTGAATGAGGGTGGTTATGGTTAACGGAGGATGGTGCGGATTCGGTTGGATTTGAAGATGTTCATTTTGTCAGTATGTAATGTTTATTTACTTCAACTTCTGTATTCATTTGATCATTATATAATGTTCATTTTGAATTGTGATATATAGACTGCTTTATTGAAGGTTATAAATGTTCATTTCGTTATTGCTTAATGTTCTTTTCGTCAATGCTTATGTTCATTCGTCAGTACTTATGTTTATTTATTTATCCATTTTTTGTATTAAAATTTAAATTCTTATTAATTTTAGAAACTATGACATGAGTTAATTTAGGTATTAATCATGGAGTTTATATAAATCTGATTTTTTGTTTTAAATCAATCCCTAAAATTTAGGGATTGATTAAGGTTAATAGGTGAGAGTGGGAGAGTGAATTCTCTTACGGGTGTACCTTACTAGATACACCTATGCGCTTAATATACCAATTGCGAAATTGGGTTTGTTTGTTTGTTTGTTTTATTAATTTTTCTTTTGTTTTTTTGTATATATATATTTTTTTGATGTTAGAAGGGAAAATGGGTGTTTTATTAATTTTTTATCAAGCGCACCGACGCTTGTAGTAATATCTGCCCCTTTAGCGTGTATATCACTTTTTTTGGTTTAAGTGAGTAAATAATGAAAGTAAGAAAAAATGATATTTTGCACACCTCCATCAATTGTCATGTTTCATTTTTATTTATTTTTTTGCGATTATCATATTACTCAATACGAGATCAACACAAATCATTTCAAAAAATACCAAAATTTTGTATCGGAGGAGGTAAAAATATTATGCCCAGAGCAAAATCATTCAATTTTTACATTCAAAAATTCAAATTCGCCTTTATTGAGTACCTCTTTACTCAAAATCAAAAATAACAAATTCAAAATCACCATTGTTGAATACATTATTGTATTCAAAACTCCAGATTCGCGATTCTTGTATTCTTATAAATTCAAGTTGAAGGTACCAAAAAGTATTGGTGACCTATCGAGCTGTTAGAGAGCTCGCGAGCAAGGTCATAGCCACCAGATGAAGACTTAGCCAA
>JAOTQG010119526.1:0-10860 GCA_025631175.1 Iris virginica | reverse complement strand
AAACGTACGAACCAGTTGTATCTTAGTACATTTTTGTTGTATCTTCGTTAATTTTATTGTATCTTAGTTTTTTTTTGCTGTATCTTAGTAAGACCCTTTTGTATTTTATTATATTTTTGTTGTATCTTCGTATTTTAGTTATTTTGTACGATACAACAAAAATATGGCGAAGATACAACAAAAATATACTAAGATAGAACTGGTTCGTATGTTTGTACGATATTTGTGGTTTGTAGCCGAATAAGACCCTATATATATATATGTACTATATATATATATTGTTGGAGAGGGATTATAAAAGCTTTGGGAAAAAGAAAAAGAAAAGAACAGAAGATAAGTTTACAGTATTGAAATAACAAATCCTGCTGTAATAGCGTGTCTTGGCTAGTTAGACCAACTTTTTTCAAATCTTCTATCAAGATGAATCCATATAATTCTCACTTAATCAGCAAACTACAGTTTATGGTCTGTCTGCATCACTAGCAGATGACTTGCATTGTTTCAACTGAAAGCAAGTAATACAACCAACTTACATTCTAAAATATGAGCAAGCAAAAATCATCTTCTTCAGCTCTCCTGCTGCTCATCACTCAAGGCGATATAAACTCTTCCTATCATGAGAAAGAAGACCATATAACTACTTGCCCAGGTGGCCAGGTCCACCCCACAAGCTCATTTGCATCCGTGTCGCTGGTTCTTGAAGTAATGGGAGTCTTCCATGTAGGAGATGCACTCAAGGCCTTCATGCAGTCTGCAATAAGGGTGCACTTTTATGATTCCTTACCCCAACATTTTATTTGATCGGGTCGAGTCCTCATTCAGTCTCATTGTTTATAGTAATCATGTTGTAATATTGCCCGGTGACACGCTTCAGAATAAAATACAGAATCATCCACCTCAAATATCCAATTTTCTTCCACTGAGGTATCACCTCAAATGAAAGTAAAATAGCCATCAGCATGGATAAGCACAAGAAGAAGTAAAACCCAAATAATTATGCAAGACGTAAGTAGCAGAAAGCTCCACCTTCTAATTGTGTGATAAGATAGGATTGCGCAGTCAACTAATGAGTCTCATTAAGACACTGTATCTTGACCACTTCCTACTTGTCCTCCCATCCTAATGCTCAGCTAACAAAACTCTTTCCTATAAGTACAGCAGATTGAATGATCAGGTACAAGCGAATGTTCATCTTGAGTCTATCTAATGCCTGAAAAGGATGAAGCAGTCTGCCCATGCCCATTAATCCAACAGAAATAGTCTATGTTACCTCAACTCAAGCTACTAGGACCAGAAAGATAATCTTAAGTGCTGCATAGTATTTATAGATATGAAGGTTCACAGGAAGCAGCATCATGGCACCTCCAAACTCCAACTAGATTCTCCTTCTAAGCACTGCCTGCATGCCAATGCTTGCATTGCGTCTCCACACCACTTGATCTGAAAGATTATTAGATAGAGGAAACACCTGCATTTCCAAAATCAAGGTTATAAACTTATCAACATTTACTGTCTGGACTTAAAGTAAGTTCCAATCCAGTTCCTTTATAGCTCAGAATTCACAGGATATATATTATTACTTCACAGCTTAGTAAAGTACTGAATGAGAAGATGATTCAGTACCTCTTCCATAAAGGGGCTCGATACTTGTATGAAGGGGGTAGACTCTATGGGAGGTTAGGGTGTGTAAAAAATTAAAAACCTCTATATTCACACAAACAGATCAGGCACCGAATCTGATGGATAAAATTTTGATCAACAGCCCTAGTGGCGCTACCCCTCCAATGGGGAAAACATAATTTGCAGCATCTGTTTTTAAGTAATTGAAGATATTATTTGAAATGAACAGGAAATTGACAAAGGAAAGAACAAAGCAAAATAACTAAATACAGCCTCTGCCTCTACTACTAGGAGTTTTGCCTCATCAATCATTATTGGCTTCTGTCCAAGTGTATAACAAGATTTCAGTAATAACCAAACTGAAGCATATCCTTCCTAATTTAATAATTTTCACCATCCGTGTAACTTCATTTTCTAGCATTTTTATAACTAAAAAGGTAAAAAGTGAATAAATGAACTCCATATATGCATCAAATATAAAAGATATTAGGTTCTCAGGAACTTGAAGATGGGTTTCTTTGAAGCTTAAATACTCCTTCCGTTCCAGTCTTTGAGAAAATTATGGGTCAGCAGGTGTAAATATCACACTAAGATTTCATGTACATTTGCTCCATTTTTCAGGTGATAAAATTTTCGTCACAGATGGTATCTTCAATTTGGTTGTTAGTGATGGACATCGTATCCCTTCAAACAGAACAAATCTATGTCAAAATTGATTAGATATGACACAAATTTATTCTTAATATTCTAAATGGGACAATCTGATGGGATTGGAAGGCATAATTCATTGATAATATGCATCAGTCAGGTAGATAGTAAGTTGGAGGCAGAAAGTAACTCTTGATTCTTAGTCATTGTATGCATGAAAATATGATAACTTTATATCTCATAAACGATGAATACCTGCTCATATCTCATTGAGCAATAGGCAGCCCTTCAATTGGTTGAGTCTCTCTGTTGATTATTGACTTGTGCCTGATCCCTTGAGCATCCAAGAGACCATATTTCATTGTGTGAACATGATGGAGAAGATTCACATTACTGAGGGAACCGGCGTACTGCTTACATTGCAATGACTGGTGTTTCATATATGTGTTCTCCCTTTGTAATCAAGTTGTCTTCCGGCTGGAATGACGTGAACTCTTACTTGGAAACTTTTTCTTCATTAGCTTCTTATCGCGAATGCCATCATATAACAGTTCATATGCATAATAGTTAATATGACTCTTCTTTAACAAGTCTTCAACAACAATCTTTGGTGCAGCCACATCCTTTTTATCAGCTTCAAAAATTGTATTGACAGTATCGGGGACAATACCTTTATGCACCATGAGGTGGACAACACCAACTGCCTCATGTACTCTATGCTTCACAGCAAGACAATTAATTATCAGTCCAAACGTTGTCAGCGATGGAACAAACCCTTTCTCAATCATGCTGCAAAGATACTTGTACCCAGAATCTACTTCTCCTATTCTGCAAAAACCATCAATCATGCAACGGTAAGTGTAATTATCTCCGGGGCAGCCAATGTCACCCATTTCATGAAATAATTTCTCCGCCATATCTAGTTTCAGCTTCTCGCAGAAAGCGTGTATCATGATATTAAATGTGGCTGTTGTATGACTAAGTTTACTTTGTTTCTCCATTCTTCTAAAAAGTTGGTAGGCCTCATCCAGATCCCCAACCACACAAAATCCATTGATCAACGTTCCATAAGTAACTATATCTGGAGTCAGACCTTTTGTTCCCAACTCCTCAAGCAACTCCATAGCTCCCCTTAAATTTCGAGCTCTGCATTGGCTTTCTATAAGTGTATTATACGTTATTATGTTGGGAAAAAACCCCTTCTCCATCATTTGTTTGAAAGTTTCCATCACCTCATCAGACTTTGCAGTCTTGCACAGGCCATTGAGCACTGTGTTATAGGTGATAACATCCGGATCAACATCATGGCCCCACATGTTATTGATAACTTCTATGGCGCTATTTATCTTCAACTGTTTGCAATAACCATCTATCAGGGTGTTGAACGTAAAAATATCCAGAAGGAAACCTTTTTCCAATGCATTTTCCATGAGGTTGTTAGCATCAGATACACAGCCGATCTTGCATAAACCATTTATTAATAAATTATACGTCCAAATGTCCGGGCTACAATCATTTTCAGGCATCTCATTCATTAGCTCCAGGGCTTGCAAAATAAGTCCATGCTTAGACAACCCTTTTATTAAGGTGTTGTAAAGAATTGTATTAGGCTTTACACCTTTACGCACACTCTCTTTAAATATGCCCATAGCCCTGTCCACGTCCTCATCCAGGCAAAGCCCATGTATCAGAGAGCAGTATGTGAACTTGTCAGGCTTGAATCCCTTGAAAACCGCATTGTTCAGAACTGTATCCGCACGTTGCACCATGCCTAGTTTGCAATACCCATCGATGATTGTGTTGTAAGTGAAAGCATCAGGCTCAAGTCCCTTATTTACCATCTGATGTAAGTAGCTATCAGCTTCGACAACTTTAGATTTCTTACACAAGCCAGATATGAGTGTGTTGAATGTGACAACATCAGGAGTCAAACCTTCTTTTGTCATGCTATCCAACATCCTGGCAGCCTCAACAAGACGTGACTTTCTGCACAGGCCCTGTATGAAGATATTGAGCGTAAACAAATTAGGGGATACACCCCTCTTGAAAACCTTGTCAAAAAGCCTCTCACTTTCTTGGACATCTCCTTTCTTGCAAAGTATGTGCATGAGCTTATTGAATGTGGCAACATTGGGACAAATTCCATGCCCAAGCATATCATCAAACAAGTGAAATGCATCACCTCTATTATTCTCTTGATACAATCCACCCACCACAGTACAATACGCAACTGCATTGGACTCGCACCCAAGGTTAGGCATGTTTCTGAGAAGCCTAAGAGCAGCATAAGCCCTACTTGTTCGACAAAATGACTTTATCCTAACAGTGAACGTATACACGTCAGGAACAATTCCTTTATCTTTCATTCTCATATAGACTTTATGGGCTTGACTGAAATACCCATTCTCAACCAATATGTTCATAATTGCATTATACGATTGGACAGTTGGCTCACAGTTGTAAAAATCCATTCTTTCGAAAATATTGACAGCATCTTGAACCTTCCCCTTCCTACCATAATTTTTCATGGCAAATATGTAGACTCCTTCTAGCAAAGTATTATCAACATTCAACCTCATCTCTGCAAACAATTCTTCCATGGCTTCAAAGTTGCCATGGTTACCGAGCTTTTCGATCATGCACCTATAGGTTAACAGATTATGCTTAAACCCATCTTCAATTCTAACTGCATTGAACATTTCTAGTGCTCTAACAGGATCTTTCTGGTATTTGACCACGGCGGCTACATGTTTGGGGAGTAAAATTCGACTCATTCCATCAGCACTATAATTTTCAATTGTTAGTCAACAGGGGAACCCACATTAAACCCATTTCCAATTAGCTGTTTTAACCTTCATCTAAATCGATACAAGCCAATGAAAAAGGGTTACCTGAAATGGAGAAGAGATACAGTAGCAATCGCTCCTTTGGCGGGTTATGGTGCAAAGAAACGGACGGTTTCTAGGGTTTATTTGAATTGGGAGGTGAATGAAATTGACTTTGCTGCGATGAGCTTTGATCTCTTTAATGGGATTGAGCAGTCAAACATAGGCTCACAGCCTCGTCCGCATCAGCAAAATTATACATAGATTGCTTTTTCTTCAAAAATATACGTAAGCTTTATTAATTATGTACACAATATGAATATAAAATATATATACTAATTATGAACATAATAATCATATAAGTCATGTATATTTTATATTCATAATATTTATATATATTTTTTAAAAAAATGGGCACTCCTTAAAAGGAATGCTTGGATATACCAACGAATCCGCATCGCATCGGACATTGTTCACTTTGTGGGCTTATGATTTTTTTTATTTTTAACTTTAAATTTTTTATTAATTTTAAAACACTCCGATTCGTATTTTATTCATTTACTCCTATTTCTAATACATAAATTATTTTTTAAATTTATATTTTCCCCTCCTTATTTATTTTTCTTCCTCCTCACTTGTTAAAAATTACTACACAATATCCAATCTATTAAGCTGTGGCTACTAAACCATGACAACGAATACGCACCAACCTGCTCACGAAAGAAGCTCAGCACTACTAAGCTTAGGTAGGGCTAGGATTGGAAGCAGGGCTGATTGACAGTTTGTTGGTCGGGAACAAGATTAGGATCATCGGAGAAATGGCTATTGCTAGCCTTGAATATGCGCATTTGCTATTAATGTTTTCTTTTTTAGTTTAAGATTGTTTGTGATCAAGTGTCTAACCACTTTCACAAAATTCACAGGTGATCTCACCCCAATTGCCCCATGAACAAGAAATTTGCTCATTCCAGGGATCCCAAAAAAAAATATATCAAATAATACAGTGATTAGGTCAAATTTTTTTTTTTTTGAGTTTTGTGCTTTAAAATGAATAAATTTATTTATATTAGTATATTATATTAAGTATTTAGAAAGTTAGCAATTATTTTATTATTTTTATTTAAAAGGATATAAAAGACTTTTTAACAAAGGTTAATTTTGTCATAAATTTTTGTGTAGTAAATTTAGCACTTGTGTGCTTTGTAAATAACGACTATCTTTATAAATACTGTCTCGGTCCAAAATTTAAAATTTATATTAAAATATAGGCAATTTTTAAAACTCAAGAAACTATGGAAATCAAAAGAGAAAATTATTTTTTTCCAAACGGAAGAATTGATTTTTTTTTTAGTAACACTTACGTGGATAATAATATCAAATCGTAATTGAATTTAAATTTAATTCATACAGGTAAGGTTCAAATCATAAAATTGATTGTAAAATACGATATTTAAGTTTTAAATAAATTTTATATTTTTTTATCCTTAAATTTTTAACTTTAATATCTATAAAATATCATATCATATAAAAACTTTAATAGTTGATTTATTTTTGGTAATCAAATTAAAAATACTACTGAACGTATTATCTCCGGTATATTTATATATAAATAAATATAATATATACTGTATTATGTACTAGTAGCGTATATAAAAACATTGCTTGCTGCGCGCATAGTAGGCAGGCAATCCTCACGAATCCATAATCGCATTCGTTCACCCCGTGCGGCCGTGCGTGCCTCTCTATCTTCTCCGACTGAAAACACACACCCCCACACACGCTTCTTGAGAGAGAGAGAATGGAGGAGACGGCGGGGCAATGGTTAGAGAAGGCTTTGCTGGATCTTTGCAAGAAAGTAGAGACGGGTTTGGATTTGGACGCTGATCTCATCTCCGGCCTCGTCTCATACTGTGAACTCGCCGCTCCTGTTGACGCCAAGGAGTACCTCGATGTACCTCTCTCTCTCTCAACTTTGCCCTTTTTCCCAAATTAGGTTTTATTTTGTGATTCAATGATTTCTCCGTATGTTTTCTTTGATCTCAACCATTTTTGGGATTAATTATTTTTGTGAATTTTGATTGGTAATACCCATGATTCATTTTTCTTCCACATTGCAAATAACATTGAAGCTGAATTGTGAAGTTATGTATGTGTTGATGCCTTCGATCAAAATGGTCTAATGGCAAAACGAGCACTTTGCCTAAAGGTTTCAACTTACCATCCAACTTTCAATCATATATTTTTTTACCAAAGTTCTATGAGCATAAACTTGCTCTTGCAAATTTACCAAAATGATATGGATAGTTTACTCAATATTCTTAAAGAGATTGAAATTCTAGAATCTGAAATACACAATAATAAATACAATATATTTTAAATAATTATTTGATAGCGTCTTAGGTTGACTTTTCAAAAAGGAAACATGACTCATTTTGGAGCGGAGGGAGTAGCATATTGTTGAAAATATGATTAAATATATACGAATAGGCCTATGTTTGTTTTAGGTTTATGAAAAGTCATGACATTGTTCACAGCTATGTTATGCAGAAGTGTCTGCTTATACTTTGAGTTTTCTGGCTCAAAATATTTACGCAATTTGGCTGACATGACAAGCTAGGATCTGAATGAGTTATGGTACCAGTCTATGCATCTTCGTTTTTGCCTTTAACAATAAAAATAAAGGTAAATTGAGGGGAACATAAATAACTAATATAGGAGCTTAGTTGCATAAAGATTTACATATTATTTGAAAATTGTCTAAATCTGTCGTTTTAGGATGTTCAATTCTTCAATTTTTCGCAATCCAAGTTTGAAGGTCTTCTGTACTCCTAGAACATACTTCCTCCCCATGTGTGAACTACTGGAATCATGACATAGCTAGTCCAATGATCAGAATTATCATAGGTGCATCACTTCATTACCATCCCAGACCCTGAACAACAAACAGCAAATGAGAGCTTTCTAAACTGCATTATGGAATAACAAAAGTTGTCTGATGATAGCCCTGAAAAATAAGGGGTACTTGGAATATTGCTATTCGTATTTGTGCCATTTTGTTAGCCTAAATACAGGTAATGGATTTTCTTTTTACAGATGAACCACTAACCTATCCGTGCCTTTGGTATTTACGGGATTGGTGGTGGTCGGTCGGGGGGAAGGGGAGGGTTCTGAATTTTAGCTAGCTTAACAATATGAAGCAGCACCTTAACTTAGCACTGTTGACCACCAACGAAAGTAATGCTTTATCTCATTGATTTTTACATTTGCAGAATATTGTAGGTCAGGAAGCTGGCAAGAGTGTGATTTCTGAATACTTGAAGCGGAGAGGCTATTCAGATGTCAGCAGTATCACTCTAGATGCCCCATCTGTCAAGTTACGGGAGTATGTCAAACCACCATCCAATGAAGGTATGACAAGTGGGATTAAAAAAACGTCTAGAGCACCGAAAGAGACTGTTGTGCCAACTACCAAGGAGAATAGGGTCCCTCAGCTAACCACTGAGTCCCAAAATTCTCACAAAGGAAATCAAGGTAGCTCTAAAAAGAAGAAATCTGGTAAAGTTATTTCTCTCGCAGAGGCTTCAAAGGGATCCTTTGTCTTCCAGCAGGGCAAGCCATGCTCATGTCAAGCCCGTCGTCACAGACTTGTGAGTAATTGCTTGTCTTGCGGGAAGATCATTTGTGAACAAGAAGGAGAGGGACCTTGCAGTTTTTGCGGTGCCCTTGTGCTGCGGGAAGGAAGCACATATGCTGGTTTAGAGGACGGTGTAGCGCCCTTATCAGATGCCGAGGCAGCTGCTGAAGCTTATGCAAAGAGGCTTGTTGATTATGACAGAAACTCTGCAGCACGTACAACTGTGATAGATGACCAAAGTGACTACTACGAGATTGAGGGGAACAGTTGGCTGTCAATTGAGGTTGGTAATTTCATAGATTGTATGATGTGACTGTGCAGTTGATATTTGACCATTTATTCTTTTTACCTTTCAGGAAAAGGAACTTCTGAAGAAGAAAAAAGAGGAGATAGAAGAAGCTGAACAGGCCAATCGTAATAAAGTGATTATGACTTTCGACCTTGTTGGCCGCAAGGTTGTATATCCCTGCTGCGATAGCCTTTACTGTGTGCAAGTTTGTGCAGTCTTTCTTTATTCTTCACATCTGCTGCTCCTTGTAGATTTTTGCATGGTGGCGTCTTTGGTATGCTCCATCCATAGCATGTGGAAAGTCCTTTTCTAATAAAAAAGTACTTTAAGCAATTGATTAATGCCCTTGAGATCCCTAATTATAACACAAGCTCGCTCCCATACATATACTTTTTTCACTTAGACCAATGAAGGTTATAAGCAGAATTGCTCCGAAGTTGTAACCTTAGTTGTAGAAAAGGGATTCTCTAAATGCGATACCCAGAAATACATGAAGAATACCGAAAACTACAATGCAGGGATTATTGTCTTTATGTATGGTATCATTTATTTAGCGTTGCCATCCCCCATCTACAGAACTTTGATGTCTTGACTCGGTCTTGTGTAGTTTAATGTTGCAATTCACTTTTGGGTCAAGTCCTTTGTTTTAAAATTAATCTACTAGAGATGCAATTAATTTAATTTATAATAACCCTTTCCTTTCATTTGGACTGAACGCATATTTGCTCTGTTCATGCCGTAGATGCAACTAAAATTCTCCAAATGAGTTATTTTGATAAACTCAGCTCTTTTGGCTATCTCACTTGTATGAATGTTTTATTCTTATTATTTTTACGATACTACTACTGATTTATGAGAGTAGATGTCGTTCCTGTGAATCATGTTGTACATGCGGTATAAGATACTAAATTAACAGAAATGGAAACTCCCCTTTCGTTGTGCAGGTGCTCTTGAAAGAGGATGAAGCTTCAGAAGAAATGAAGAACAGAATTCTACTTCAACCGAGCAACGAAAGAGAAGCAAACCGCATTAAGCCAAACCCTACCCTTCAAGTACAACCAATCTTTGTGGATCCAGGCCCCAGCAAGAAGAACCCTAAGCAGGGAAATCATTTGAACAAAAGCTTGCCTAGTGGCATGTGCTTGGAGATTAGTGGGAGGGTGCAGCATGATACCAGTGCACTCAAGGTTCTATGACTGATGACCCCCTGTAATTAGAAAACCTCACACCTTTTTACCTCTTTCCCAAAATTATCGCTCTCCCAGGTGTATGACTTTTTACTTTTTAAGATATAAATGGTAGGCTCACTCGTTTTTTTGTCTTTTTTTTTTCTTTACTTGCAAGTTTTAAAATTTGTTTGAGAGTCTTAATCGATTTAAGCAATTCGATGGTACTTAACAGAATAAATTACTAAAAATGCAATCAATTTAAAATGTCATACAAGAGGATAAGAAGGAAGTAAGATTTCAATTCGATGAATGAAAAACTCCCAAATGAAGAATAATTTATGACTCAAAGAATGACTTAAGAATAAAACAATGAATTCCATAGCTGTGATTCATTGTTAGTGGGAAGGTGCAGCATGATACCAGTGCACTCAACCCTCTGTCATAGAGTTCTAGTAGCTATATATAAGAAGTCTTTTTTTTTAAAAAAAAAATTAGAAAACCTCACACCCTTTTACCTCTTCTCCAAAATTATCATTCACTTAAGTGTATAACTCTCATTTTTTTAAGATATAAAAGGTAGGATCACTCGTTTCTTATCTTTTTTTTTCCTTTACTTGTAAGTTCTAAAATTTATTTGAGAGTCTTACTCAATCTAAGCAATTCGATGGTACTTAA
>JAOTQG010119493.1:0-10862 GCA_025631175.1 Iris virginica | reverse complement strand
TAAAGTAAAACTCAAAATTGGTTGCCACCAATATATGTATGTAAATATTAATATATATATATATATTCTATTTATATTTTCTATTTTCTTACCTTTTATACAAATTTTGATATCATAAATTGGGTCAACAAATGATTAGACAGACAATAAGAAAGAAACATTACTCCTAATATGGGGATACGCGTAGAGGATTACAACAAAAGGAATCAAACAACTTCGTGTCACCACCTAACGCCACCACCCACCCAACCACTGCTGCTGCTGAACCTTTTTCATTCACGCTGATTCTCTCTCCCCCTCTCTCACACGCACACATACATAGACAAACTGTTACGCTTCCTAACCGCCTGCCCCTTAACCACTTTTACCGCCCGCTCCCCGTACCACCACTCCCCAAAATGCACAATCCACCCCCACCACATAACCCTATACCTCCGCCGCCTATCGAATCTAGGGTTTCGAGAATGGACGATGCAATCATACTTAACGACGAACCCTCCTTAGCTTTCCCGGCGTGGGACTGGTCCGACCTCCTCGACTTCAATTTGGACGATCATTTCCAACTCGCCCCCTCACCTATCGAACCTGATCACTCTCCCCCCTCAGCGCTCTCCCCCCCGCCCCAACTCTCTTCAGTTATTCCCAAGTCTTCTTCACCGGTCCTCAATTCGGACAAGGTACGGAAACGCGACCCACGGATGAGTTGCGAGAACTTCCTGGCGGGTCGGATCCCTTGCGCTTGTCCCGAGGTAGACGCGATGCTCGCTGCCGCGGAGGAGGAGGAGGAAGGTGGTACTGGGTCTGGGAAGAAGCGGGCGCGAATTGCGAAGATTGGTGGGTCCGGGTTGCTGAGGTGTCAGGTTCCGGGGTGCGAGGCGGATATTAGTGAGCTCAAGGGGTACCATAAGCGGCATAGGGTTTGTCTTCGGTGTGCGACGTCAAGTTCTGTTGTGCTTGATGGGGAGAGCAAGAGATATTGCCAGCAGTGTGGCAAGTACGTTTTTTTTTTCGCCGTTGACTATTTGGTTTGCTGTTTTGTTGAGTACTTAGTTGCATTGATTGCTGAAAGAATATGCTCTTAAATATTTTTGACTTTTTTGTCAAAAGTTATATCGATAGTTCCAGCTTTCAAGTATGGCTGGGAACTGATGTTGTGACAAAATAGTTGATTGGTTTTGCTCGGTGACATACTAGTTAACCGGGTTGGTATTGAGCAATCACATGCTTGAAATGTTTACTGGAATCGAAGGCAGGAATCTTTTTAGGATCCCTTGAATTTTTCTACATTGGATGGACTATTTAAAGATAAAGTTGACCGTAGGCTAAGGTTTGCGGAGATGTGTTTTCGTTCATGTGATTTCAAATCTCTTATGGCTGGTGGTTCTAACTCATGGTGGTATTTCTCTATTTGTTGGTTTTGATTCATTCAAATTTCGATAAAGTGCAGAACCATCTTTTGGATATTAGTAACTCCTCCTTCCCTGAATAAGTGTCCAGTTTTCATATTGAAAATTCTACTAGAGTGTTTATCAAGTTACAGTATCAATTTTGCTATATAATACAAAATTTCAATAAATATAAGGATATTAACTGAACTACCAGTAACTACTTTTATTGATTCACATCAAGAAGTGAATTTTTTTAATCGTTGGTCAAAATTTAATAAAATTAAGCACAGTATAAACTGGCCAAATCATTCTGGGAAGGAGGGAGTAATATATACTGCAAATTGGGACCCGTTCCTGCTGCCAACCTTTATATCTCCTTGAGAGAGTTTGTAATGTGGAGCCTAAGTTTTACATGATATTCTAACTGCAACCATCATAATAGAAGACAAATTTAGGATAGTAAATGGAAAGGAAGATAATGCTTGTTGTAAAGTTAGATTTTTAGAAGAGGGACTCTCCAAATTGGATGGAAGAGGAGTACAACCAAGAATTACCCAAACAAACCTCACATCGGAACATATGGAAATTGTATAAATTAGAAGAAAAAAATTAAGGGTTTATGGACTGAAAGTTTCACCGACTACTAGTAACTAGGGGAATGAAGATACATCCTGTTAGAAATTTAAGTTTTCATTTGAATGCTGATGTACTGCTCTCGTAGTCCCATAAGAGGAGCCTTACTTTAAGAAGTCAAAAACATTTCAGGCTATACATCATCATCATCCTTGTAAAGTGATCACTATGATGAAATGGTCTGTTGATATCCTCCCTTGCAGTTGTCTTTCCGATAGCGGTGGTTAAACTAAGAAAATCAATAGGTGTAAGCAGAATATTTGCAAAGGGGTATTCTGTATATGGTCTACAAAGAAAAGACAAATCTTGAATGAGTCCTGTTGCCAACCTTTATATCTCCTTGAGAGAGTTTGTAATGTGAAGCCTAAGTTTTACATGATATTCTAACTGCAATTATCATAACAGAAGACAAATTTAGGATAGTAAATGGAAAGGAAGATAATGCTTGTTGTAAAGTTAGATTTTTAGAAGAGGGACTCTCCAAATTGGATGGAAGAGGAGTACAACCAAGAATTACCCAAACAAACCTCACATCGGAACATATGGAAATTGTATGAATTAGAAGACAAAATTAAGGGTTTATGGACTGAAAGTTTCACTGACTACTAGTAACTAGGGGAATGAAGATACCTCCTGTTAGACATTTAAGTTTTCATTTGAATGCTGATGTACTGCTCTCTTAGTCCCATAAGAGGAGCCTTACTTTAAGAAGTCAAAACATTTCAGGCTATACATCATCATCATCCTTGTAAAGTGGTCACTATGAGGAAATGGTCTGTTGATATCGTCCCTTGCAGTTGTCATTCTGATAGTGGTGGTTAAAATAAGAAAATCAATAGTTGTAAGCTGAATATTTGAAAAGGGGTATTCTGTATATGGTCTACAGAGAAAAGGCAAATCGTGAAACGTTTTGGAGTGTTATTTTAACCGTTTTATGACTTCTGGAATGATCCGGCTCAAAAGGGTAAGTTTATGGAAATTGTGATTTCCTTGCGATGTTGACACCTCATATGGAAAGTGAAAATTTAGTTGTCTTGATTAACTGATGGAAAGTTTTGTCAAAATGAGTGAAGGGATTAGCTTTTTGATGAATGATAGATAAGCTCCAAATTATGACCGTATATATATTTTTGAAGTATTTGCTGATACGCTAATCCTGTTGTAGGTTTCATATACTGTCAGATTTTGACGAAGGTAAGCGTAGCTGTCGAAGGAAATTAGAGCGTCACAATAACCGACGTCGAAGAAAACCCTCTGATTCCAAGGGATCTGATGAAAGAGAACCTCAAAATGTTGTATCAGCTGAAGATGATGAAACAAAAAAAGGTAAAGGGCTATTGAGCTGATGGTTATATACAAAACCTATTATTAACCCCCTCACTCCCCAAAAAATGAAAATGAAAATAAAATTCAAACTGAAAGTCAGTAGTGAGCCTTCCACCCTGTTCGTTATTATTAATTTTTTTTTGGCTTTAGTAATGTACGCTATTCTACCCTGTGGCGGTTAACAATTTTTTGTTTGTTTTATGTGTTCTTTTCAACTTCTGTGTTTTTACTTTGTGCATGTGTGTGTGCGCTGGGGTTGGGGGAAGTGAGGGGTTGCTTCTGAAGAATAGGGTTATGGTTCGTTTTTGCCTGCTTTGGTTAGAGCTTGTGTGAAATCATTTTTTACCGCAGATATCTGTGGCACGAGCACTGATACAGTGGAAGGCGAAAAGTTGCTCGCAGAAGATGGGCGCAATTTGGTACCTCCATCAGCTGATACTCAAAATGTCCAAAGTGATAGCCCTGGGTCCGGTGAAACCCAAATTGAGGATGAGAAGGAGAAGTATGGCTATTCTCCATCTTTATGTGACGATAAGAGTGCTTATTCCTCTGTGGTAGGTTCCCGTTAATGCTAAATTTGCTGCTATGAATGTTTCTGATTTTGTAATGTGCTTAGTGCTGGATATGTTACTGATTCTTTTCCCACTCTTTTTGAATAAAATTTTGTAGTGTCCAACTGGTCGGATCTCATTCAAGCTTTATGATTGGAATCCAGCAGAGTTCCCTCGCAGACTCCGGCACCAAGTATTATAAGATTATGATTGCAGTTTAGTATTGATGGCAGAATTAAAGCATGTTTTCTTCTATTGTATCAGGGTCAAGTAACACGGGGTGAATGTTTTTGCAGATATTTCAGTGGTTGGCTAGCATGCCTGTTGAGTTGGAGGGATACGTTCGTCCTGGATGTACAATCTTGACTTTGTTCATTGCAATGCCAAAGTTCATGTGGTTTAAGGTAATATATTATATCACATCATCTTTCGATCGAAGTATGAGTGAGTATGATGCGTGTCTTTTTTGGACCTGGCCGGAGAAGATTACTAGAGGCAATTGTGTGCTGACCTTGAGAAATATGTTTTCTAATTGATAATGTATATGCACGTATGAATGTGTATGTTTGCATGTATGGAGTTTCTTCGATAAGTGATGCTAGCTTTGGAGGCATAGATTAGAACTTTGAATACAGTCACTTTAACATCAATTTATGATAAATATTTTTCTTTTGCTTTCTAGTTCTAGTTTGGAATGTATTCCGTGTTTCTTGGTTGAAGACTTGCTCAATATGTAGTTGCATATCTAACTTCATGAAATTTATCAAACAGTTGCATGATGATCCTGTGGCGTGCTTAAGTGACCTTGTTACAGCGGGAAACATGCTCTCTGGACGAAGTACCTTTCATATTTACCTAAACAACATGATTTACAGTGTTTTGAAAGGTTTGTTGATGCCTAAAAGCATTTAAGTTTTTTTGTTATCAACTTTATTGCAGATTTCATTGTTTTCGTAGCTTTGGAGAATGTCATTTTTATTGTTTCTCATTTGTTAGGCATTACCAACTGTGAACTTCATAAGGTGTGAGCTTTTGGTGAAAAAATGATTATCTTCAATTGTAACAGTGATGCCTTAACAGAAGATGATACAGCTATTAATTACAAGCGGAACATGTTTTTCTTAGTTTTGAAGTTCCACCAGGATGTCATAGAGGATGCATCCTTCAAAAAGGAAACCAGTTGGCTTGGGGATGGAGACCTTATGTACATCCTCAGGCGGGAATGTTTTCATATCATTATGGGGCTGGGTGGACTCTGGAGAAGAATATGACTTGCTGTGGGCGGGCGAAGGAGGGAATGTCGAGGCTTTACATCCAGCTCCTTGAGATCTTTCTAACTACCCAGACTAGAAACTACGAAAGGGAGTAACTGTTTTGAATTCCTTTATGGATTAACATGCTCTGGTGAATTTTGGTAATTGATACCGGTAAAACCTGGAATGATAGAAATTGATGGGGGTAAGTCCACCACTTGAGGATGCACCAAAGGATGAACTCTTCGCCCACTGGAATCAGTCAGAGATGTGGAGTTTTAAGGTAGTTGACCACTCCAAGGAACCCATCTAAGATACTCATTTAATAATTTAGGAGGGCGCAAAAGCTAAAATTCAAATATTATAAAACATTCAAATAATATTCACCAATTTTTCGTTGTTACACACCAAGCTACTTATAAGAGAAGTAGTACGTGCGCAGCGCAGTAGATTCCAGATAAAATGTCTCATTTTCTTTTAGGTTGATTAACCTGCATTTTCAGCATATGCGATCCCTTTGTAGCCTTCAGTGGCTCCTGTGTATTTTCCACGAGTCTTGGTCGAGGCAATCACAAATCTTTTGAACGACCTTATATTTCCCTGCATCAGTTGTGCTTTTATGGAGCCAGGGGTCGCGTTACTTGCGTTATGGGACTAAAAATTCTTTTTGTTTTACATTCTCTTCATCTAATTTGACTATGGTTCCATCTTGTGAAATGGCCAACATCATTTTCATCTTAGCTAATTAAGAGTTAGTATAGGCATTGAATTCGTTCGCATGCTAGGTGAGGAATGGGTTTCCAATTGCCTATATAGGCAAATGCTTACCAGGTTAACAAAATGCCCCTCACCTTGTCTAGTTCTCATTACTTGCATGCAGGGGAAGGTAGCTGTTGTTCCCCGTTTGGTGTACAGTCTGTGATTTGTATGCTGACCATCACGATAGTGAATATTGTTGACACATGCAGATGCAGCCGATGGTGGAAGAATTTACGATATAACTATAAACATGAATGTTGGAACCATCATGGTGGTAAATGATACTGCAAGTTTCCACACTCAAGTCCTTCCTATGAGGGTGAAATGAAATAGAATTTTAACATCAAGATCCCTCTTAGTCACACAAAAGAGTATCTATAGCTGATTTGGTTTTATCTTGTATGATTTATGAATGAAGTGGAACCATTCCAGAGAGTATCCATACGTTCAGTGCCTTTTCTACCTCAATACACTGGGATGACGACTTAGCCTTGTACTGATCAGGGTATTTGGAGTACTAAAACAAATATAGGGGCAGCTAGGTCTATTTAGACTGGTACAGTTTATTGGTTGTTTTTTTGCTCTCCTTGGCTAGTAGGAGAGGAGGAAGAATCTGTTGCTTTACGGCTGCCGTTTACGGGGCTTCGGTTGTTGGTTCTCATGTTATCAGGTTGCAAACTTCGTTGGCCTTCCGGCACTGGGCAGGCTTGTTTCTATGGTGAGTGGTGCTAATTTACATCAAGCATTTACATAATTAGCTACAGAATCTCGGGTGGGGTGCAACGAGTGTATCCCCCAATCAAATTAAAAGAATGGACAGTTACAAAAGCAAAAGTAAAAAGATAATCTCTATGCAGCATCCCCTAGAGCACAAATAACAGTTAACCTTTTTTGGTTTCTCGCATTCCATTGTCATTTTGAACGTCTACTTTTGTCTCTGCTCTTCCTCTTCCTTTGTCACCAGTCACCACTTAACTGATCCTTTCATAGACTCTCTTCTCTCCACCTCCCCTTCTCACTGACCCCATCCTTAACAGCACCCACATCTGACATCCCTTTCTCTAATGTCTTATCTACACCTTCTATCTCTGCCCCAGACCATCAAATAGAAATTGAGGGCACTCTCTTGTATTTGTTCCTAAATCACCATAGAACACCCTATAAGTAAAATGGATCGAGGGAGGGAGGGGCTTTCAGCTGACGCTGGCAATGAAGGGTCTAAACTACTAAAATCCTTCTGCCACTTTCCATCTGTATTCTGCCTCGTCACAGTCCCTCTCAGGATTATGCTCGACATAGTTATTGCAACAGTTTTGGTGGTTGTGGACTTTCTGTTCACTTGGTATTCTTTTAGTGGATACAGCTAGACCGGTAATTTGTAATTCTGCTATTTGCCTGTTAAAATAAAGAGATTCAAGTGATTGTTGAAGATGTGGAAATTGGAAGAAATGAAATTTGGCGCAGCTATATATATATTTTTGATAATTATATTGCATTCTTTGGTAACATGGCATGTATCGTCGATTCTATTGACCGTTTGGTTAATATGGGGTGGATGTATCATTTTCCTTCTACGTATGCATCTTATTGTTGTTTTGCAAAAGCCATGGAAAAAGTTTCTCTTCATTGCCGGCATAAGAAATCTACTGTCGCCCCCAGACTGACTTTAAGCATTCTCATTGAAAATATATAAATTATATTTAACCATGGACCTATCATAGGAAGTCAGACGGGCAAATAGTTGAGATGGCAACTGAGTGACGTACTGACGCATCCTTGGATTGCCAATACCTTGACTGGTTTGTGGTCTATGTTACCTCGACCCTTCATTTTTGCCAAAGTACCTTGTCCAAAATGACACATGGTGTGGCTGTTTTATACTAAATTTGGTGTATTACTTAAAATTTGGAGGATCCAACACCCGGATGCGCACCCGTAGCGGATCCTCATAGCCGACTCCAGGTAACATAGATCGAGGTAATAATATCTTTTGATGGATTTCACAGAATAATATGGCTTGTGACTTGGCCACATGTATGTCTGCTGGGTTTTATTGGAGGACCAACTGCTGTATTGCTATCTCGTACCTAGAGGATGCACTTTTGCACTGTTATCACTCGCTCAAAAAAAAAAACAAAAGAAAAGAAGAAGAAGAAGGAGAAAATAAATGAAAAAAAAGCTTTTGTGTTGTTTGCGTCATTGTTAGTGATTTGGTTATATAATTCATTCATCAGTAAAGTTAATATTTTTAGTAACCTTGCTAGTAAATGAGTAAAGAACTTTTCTGAACTAGATTGTCCTAGGGAAGTTCCCTCGCTCTGCATTTGATGTAAGGAGTGAGAAAGAAAAACTTGGTTACAGAAATACCACACGGAAGTTGCTTTCTAAAAGCACTCTTTCTTGACTCATGTTGCTTGATCTTCAGAACATGTGACGGGGGACGCTTCATTGTTTAATATTGTTGTACTCTCTAATGGATGCAGGTGGAGTGTCCATAATAAAAGTTAAGGTCGAGGAACATGCTCCAAAGCTGCACTATGTCCATCCTCTATGTTTTGAAGCTGGCAAGCCCATAGAGTTTGTTGCCTGTGGAAGTAATCTGCTTCAGCCCAACTTTCGGTATGTAAAGTGAGAACTTTTCAGGAACATGGATAGTGCGTCAAATCTCCCTGTCAATTGTAATATAGTGATGATAAATGCATTTGAAACTTGCATGCATAACAAGACTCCAGATTCATGTGCTTTCCTCCAACTTTCCCTCTTCTGCCTTCCTCTTACGTGTTCTCGAATTTCTCTTGGTTGCTTAAGGATTTGGACTAGTGAAATCAGTTCATTTACTGGGTCCAGCGGGGTGTTAGTCTTACCTCAGTCTTGTTTGCTGGCTATCTCACTCACTAATAATAGTTGCAACTCTTCTCTTGCTTCTTGAAATGCATGTAACATACTCGAAAATTTAAAAAGTAACATTTTTGTTATGCTGATTAGTATGTTAGAAGAGGGAGAAGGCAGCTTGTCGAAGTCAAGCTGAACCTGACTAGGAAGGTGATGGTTGGTGTTGTGCACAAGTAACGAATAATTGATTGGTGAGTAGTGATCTGGTGTTATTTCCGCTGACTTATAGATGAAACGCTCTTAGCAGAAGCGAGTTAAGCAGGGAATGATTTGACAAAGTGTGCCGAAACCAGTGGCTCATAGCATAATAACCCTTAGTATGACAAAACGTATACTGGAAGTAAGCCTATACACATCTTCTTTTAGTTGGTATTAGGTGAAGAATGAGCTATTGTGCCAAATTTGGTGTATAGATTGTTCAAGTCATTTTATATGGGGTACTTTCTAAAGTTTGAGTTTATATGTTGACATTTTGGCAAGGAAGGAACTAGAGATGAACCTTGTTGGAGGGTTATTTCTCTGGGTCTATGCACTGAGACTTCAGCAACTAGTGCTAAAGGGACAGGCTGAAGGTGTTACAATCTCAAATGGCTAGAAATTCAAGGGTCTAGACTCATCGGAATAAAACTTTTCGATGTTTTCATGATGAAAGATATGACCATTAGGGATGGCAATTTCTTTAAATCCGATCCGAACCCGACGATGCCCCGCCCCGAAAAATCCGCTTTTCTTGCAATTTTTTAAAACCCGATCGGGTCCGGGGCGGGTTCGGATTTAAGTGTTGGCCCGTCTTGCCCCGCCCCGCCCCGATAATAATGTTGTAATTAATTTTAATTATAGTAGGAGTCCTACTATGATACTGATACATAAGAAATCCTATTTCCAAAGCACACCATTATTTCCAATGGAACCGTTTGACCGTCTCCCTCCGTCTTCTTTGTTTTCACGCGGCTCGCAATTGTTGGGGAAGTCGGGCGGTCTAGGTTAGTATCCTTCTTCCTTCTCTTCTTTCCCCCATTTTTTTTGTTTTCACTTCTTATCCCTCAATTTTTCACTCTTCTCCCCGCGCTCAAATTTTCCTCTCCGGCGATCAATCGCAATTTCAGTTTGTTTTCCTTTCCTTCTTCCTTTGCCTAGGCGATCGATTATTTTTTTTGACAGATCTCATATTTTCTCTTTGCCTAGGCGATGAGTTAGTAATATTTGACGGAGGAGCTTGCCCTTTCTCTTCTTCCGTGTCTCTTGACCAAAAAGGTGAAGGAACCTGTTCGTTGTAAGTTATTTTGATTTTAATACACCGATTATGTTTCTCTCTTTGCACAGGCGACGTTTCAATCTTCTCCGACGACGATAGGTTGAGGTAGGGTTCGAAAATCGGGTCGAGACGGGGCGGGCTCGGATTTCAGTAAATGCGGGGCGGGGCGGGTTCGGGAAAAATGAATAGGTGGTCGGGGCGGGTTCGGTTTTGGAGATACCCGCCCCTAACCCGCCCCGTTGCCATCCCTACCCATAACCCACAAAGACACACTTTAGAGCACATGGGTCGAATTTAGTTCGGGATACTTTTGGAATGTGAACATAAATAGTGGTTCCAAATATACGAGGTGGAAGTGTTTGGGACGGAGGGGTTTCTGTGTGAGATGACAATTCCTGGAGAGGAGTTTTGAGGTTGAGGATTTTGGTGGGTAATCTGTTTAGGAGATATGTGGCAGTTACTACAGCTTTGGACCAAAAGTACTGGGAAACCTTGGATTCAATCATAAGGGCCCTCGTCATTTCAAGGAGGATCCTATTTTTCCTCTCGGCTACCCCATTCTACTGAGGGTTATCGGTGCATGTGGGTTGGTGAATAATACCCTTTTGGTTAAAGAAAACCTGTAAGGTATGGTTCACATATTCTCCCCCATTGTCGGATCGAAAGATTTGGATTTTTTTTGTTGAACTGAGTATGCACCATTTGATAAAACGAGATGAATTTATCAAAGACATCAGATTTATTTTTTAAGACATAGATCCATGTCATTCGGGTGCAATCATCAATGAATAGAACAAAGTATCTA
>JAOTQG010119482.1:0-10862 GCA_025631175.1 Iris virginica | reverse complement strand
CCCAAACGGCAATTACTCAAACGTGGGGGTCCTTTTCGCCTTTCCACGAAAACATTGGGGCCTAAAATGCAAAAATCTCAATATTAAATGGCTAAAAGTATATCGTCTCAAGAGCTAGTTTAAACATCTAATAACTCGAAGGAAAATATATGTTCGAGTCCAAATTGATTGATCCCAGATAAATATATGCATCGAGAATTTATTACATCCTTTATAAAAGCACTTTCATTAGCTTTTGGGGAGGAGATGAATAAGTTGAGGTGCAGACATACGAGTTGAATCAAACCACTTAATCAAGAAAATAACAAACAATCAAGTGGTCATGTAGCCTAATAGTATTAATCCTCCTTTTTCGAAGCGAGAAATGGAAGACCAAGAGTTCAAGTCTATCAGAAACAAAAAAGATTGAAAAATGTCACTCCAAGAAAAAAAAAAAGTAATAATAATAACAAACAATAGCAAATGTATGATCACCCCACATCCGAGACTAATTATAAGGGCTTACTTGTAAATTATATGAGAGTGTAAGTTTAAATCGCTCAAATTGATCAATTGAATCGAATTACCCTGAACTGTGATTTGATTTCGTTGAATATTGATTCGATTACGATTTAAAATTTTCAAAAATTGCAGTGTTTTGATACCTCAAATTGAATTAATTTGAACCGTTCTACAACGTATAAATCATAAATATCGTACAAATGTGCGAACTATTATATCTTAGTACTTTTTTATTGTAACTTCGTTAATTTTGTTGTATCTTAATAAGACTCCGTTGTATTTTATTACATTTTTATTGTATCTTCGCATCTTAGTTAATTTGTTTTATATTTACTAATATGTTGTATCTTAGTATATTTTTGTTGTATCTTAGTTGATTTTCTTAAAAAATTTGTTGTATTGAATATTTATTTTACAAAATACTGACATTTAACTAACATACAACAAAAATATAGTAAAATACAACTGATTCGTACGATTTGTACAAAAAAGTGGTTTGTAACGGAATAAACTCATATATATATATATACACATATTTTAAATACACTCTTTCCCGTATAAACTAATTCTACTAAATTTATGTAGTAATTTTTTTGCATCTCGTCCATTATGATGTTTATTGATGAGAAGAAGTATCACAATTATATTTTGGGTTTATAGATTATAAAACAAAATGAAAAATAGGGGGGGAGGGGGAAGAGGAGAACAACACATTGTTACCTACAGCCTTATCGTATTTAAGAATGCATTTCACAATAATTTAAGGGAGTCGCTATTTACAAAACACACAAGTGCTAAGTATAATACACAATTATATATAATACATATTTTAAAAATATTTTACTAACTTTAAAACACCAATATACCTATTTTATCCCTCAATCAAAATAATAATGCTATTTTTACTATTCAAATTAACTTTTTTTTAACTATATTTTCCCCCTCTTTCATATATTCTTCCTCACTTTATAAATTATTGAAAAAGAGTTTGGAAAGAGAAGGCTCGCCATTTTTATGGATAAGAACCCTAGATCACGAAATTGGGAATTTTGAGGGTTTTGGTGCAATAATTCAGAGCGAGTTTCAGTTCCCGTTTTAAAAGGTGTACATATACAGTGGGCACTCTTATACGAAATATGCATTCGATTGTAATTATGTGGGGAGTAATAAAAATAATTTAAAAAGTAAAGATTCATTCTTGATCAGTTTACCCTTAGATTTTGAACTCCACAAACCCTCTCTATGCTTGGGTGCTTGATGCTTCTGTATCCACCAATAGAGCCTGATTGTGCAGAGCAGGTGGCAGCGGACAAGCCCATACCAAAGAATGGTGGTTTATGTGATTCTTCATTTTTTAATTTGCTTCCTTGGATTTCCGAAGAAAGAATCCAACTTTCATAAAAACTGGATCTGTTTTTTGAAAATTTGAATTAGTATACTGTATCTTTGTATGAAATTCGCCAATTTTCATTGTTATTTTTCAGTTTCAAGCAGAAAGAAAATGTAAAAAAAATATTAAAAAAAAAAAAGGAGATTTATAAGCATGATCATGGATCCATGGGGATAGAGATGTTCTCTCAGATTCATCATCTTAACTCCGAATTGGAGGCAAAAACTGGAAAGGTCAGTGAAGAGGATGAAGAAGATGTTGAATTGAAGGTAGAAATTGCATAAAATAGATTTATTTACAGTTGTATATATGTGTATTGTATTAAGTATTTATAAAGTTAGTAATATTTTGTTATTTTTTATTTGAAAAGGTATAAAAGACTTTTTACTAATGATTATTTTTATCACAAATTTTGTGTACTATATTTAGTACTTATGTGTTTTGTAAATAGCTGCTCCCTAATTTAATCACCAATCAAAACTTATATCAAGGATTTTTATTCTTTTGAAAAATTGCAAAATAACTCCTGAACCAATAAGTCGAATTAAATTAAATCGCAGTTTATCGATTTTGTTTGATTTTTAAGTTTCATACATCGATTTAAATTCAAATTTTGAAACCGATAAAATGAGGTTAGTCTTGCACCCTATGGCCTAAATCGAATCGAATCGAAACGAACCTTTGCACTCATGTACCAAGTCAAAATCAAGCTTGCCAGATAACGATACAACCTTTGTTGCACACAATATAACAACGCAATCCATTATTAATCTGAGAGGTCACACCCAAAATTCTAACGTGACCCCCAGTATCAGGTTAGCTAACCAGACAGGCCTATTTCCCCGCCGGCAAATAAAATGGACTTCCACCACCATAACTCCGGCGGCTCCCCCTCCTCATCCACCACCACCACCTCCTCCACTGATCCAACCCCCAGCCACCGCAACAACGGCTCCCACCATAACACCACAACCGCCACGTCCTCCACCGACCCAATGCACACGTGGTGGGAGTCAATCTCCAAAGCACGGGCCCGCATCCACCTCCTTTCCTCCCTCCTCCCAACGGACCCCGGCACAATCTCCTGCCTTGCCGACTCCGACCGCCCCGCCCGCTCCCTCCTCTCTTCCCTCCCTGCATACACGTCCCTCTCCACCTCCCTGACCTCCCCCAACTCCGGGTCCGGATCCGACCCGCTATGCCACTGGCTGTACGACACTTTCCTCTCCTCCGATCCGGACCTCCGCCTCGTAGTCCTCTCCTTCATCCCGATCCTAGCTGGCACCTACTTATCACGCATCCACTCCCTAACCGCCGCCTCCGCACCTTCCCTAGCCGGCTTCGAAGCCGTTCTCTTATCTCTCTACTCATCCGAAACAAAATCCCGAGCCGGAAAACCGATCTTAGTCACCATCCCTGATCTCTCCCAGCCTTCTCTTTACCACACTCCTCGTCCCACCACCACCAAACAAAACCCTAACCCTAACTCATCGAGATCATCAAACCAATCATTGCAGCCGCTGATCGGCGTCCTATCCCCCCCTCTTGAGCCGCAAACTGCGATAAAATCCACCAAACGCGCCTGCATTGTCGGCGTCGCCCTCGACTGCTACTACAAACAGATCTCCCAAATGCCCAGCTGGTCAAAGCTAGATTTTTGCAAATTCGCATCCAGTTGGGCCGGTCAAACCTGCCCTTGCACTTCCGAATTCGATCAAGTTAAAGAAAGGTCCGAAATGAATATTTTCTCTAATGGTATAAACATCGAGGAAGTGGACGATGACGATGGAATTGTGGAGGAATTACAAAATTTGGAGATTGCGGGTTCTGATGAATCCGAACTGAAAGGGGCGAGGATTCCCCTTCCGTGGGAGCTGTTACAGCCGGTTTTACGAATTGTGGGGCATTGTTTATTGGCACATCTAAATGGTAATGATGTTAAGGATGCTGCTTCAGTGGCAGTGCGGAGTTTGTATGCTAGGGCTACCCATGATTTGGTGCCGCAGGCAATTTTGGCAACACGGAGTTTGATTCAGCTTGATAGGAGGGCGCGGGAGGCAGTGCAGGCTGCTGCAGCTGTAGCCAACGTGGCTTCAAATGCTACTACTCCTACTAAGGTTAAGAAGCCGGAGATTTTCTTAGTTTCGAAGTGAAGGTAGATTGTGTACTATTTGAATTTTATTTGGGTTCTTTTTACTGGCTATGTGATAGTATGTGATTTTTGTGTGTAGAGATATAGAGACTAGAGTTATACTCATGAATTGGTGATTGTATCTATAATTTGTCGGACTGAATTTGTTGTAAGAAATATTTAGTGCCTAGATTCAATATGGGGGTTCTAACTTGTGAGATATTTTTTTAAAACTTATATATGCTTGAATTGGTGTTGGTGTTCTCCATGATGCATCAGGTGTTCATTTTTGTAACTTGTTGGTTCTTCGAATTGATTGGTTTTCTTGACGGATTTAAGGCCCAATTTTTTTGGTTTGAACTTTGATGGTTGCCTTTTGCGAGATTAATTTCTATGATTGGTCTATATTGCAGTTTTATTAGCTCTAGCGTCCATTTTTGGACAAACATTCACTCTGTTGGGTCCATTGCACTGTTACAACAAGGTTTATTTTGTTGTATTTCACTGCAGGCGTTTTAGGTGTTGACTTTTGAAACTTAGTACAGTTTACTGAGGTTTGTTTAGTGCCGAAATGGAATACTAGCATCTGGGGTCTTTTCCATATATGAACTCACTGTATATGGAATTCAAACGTGACAGTAAGGAAAAACAAATATCCAAAAGAAGTTGTATCTGGACATGCTCATTAGAAGATGAGATGTACATTGCTTTAATGCCTATGGAAGTTTCAAGAAGAAAAGGAATCTTGTATTACAGTATGAGTAATTTAGAAATCATGATGAACACAAGACTTTGTGAAGAAGCAAAATTGCTTAAGCTGATTAGAACTGGGAGAGCGGTGAAGTATCTAACAGTCTAGGGCATTGATATCGTCAGACCACCTCTTCTTAGGTGGAAATTGGAAGGTTTTCTCTCATTTATATCCATCTAGTATACTTTGATAGGGACAAATACTAGTCATAAGACATTAGGATTATGGAGTAAAAGGGTATACACAGGCGTATATTGATAGTGCTTACTATTGTACCACTCAAGCCAATCAGCCATGAAAAATTCTTGATTCTTCTTGATTCTCCTTGGAAGAGAAATGACCCTTTACAAAAATTTACAATTTGTGGATCTTAGTTGATATTTGTAGTTCTTGGTCAAAATAACACTAATATCCATAAATATCAAAAGTTTGGATCCTAGTGGTTTGCAGGTTTTTAGGTTTTTATTTGAACAATTACTTATATATATATATATATATATATATATATAATATAGGGAAAAAATTTTAAAACAAAAAAGTAAATAAATTATAAGTATCTATTTGGCATGGAAGAAATGTATAACACTATTAATTTATTTCATCATGATTGTTTGGAGGAAATAAAAGCTAAATCAACAAGTTTTATGATGCCTACTATTATACGCGGGGTGTTGGTATAAACTTTGTATCTGTCTTTTCTACCATTTCCGTTTGTTTTTTGTTTACTCTACTATAGTACTATGAAGTTGAAGATATGGTCTGATAAAAGTAGTGGGCACCCAGCGGTGGTGGTGTTAGATGGTCATGGTATAGAAATAAAGTTCAGGTTTTGGGTTGACAGATGCTGATGGCTACTTGAAAATGCCTTAGGATTTCTGGGACTCTTTTCCTTGGCCATCAATAAGAAAGCTAAATTTACCGAAATTGGTGGAGTGGGGTTTAAGGGGTAGACTAGAACATGTACGTTAAAAGAAACTTGTTTCCTTGAGAATATGAAAAATTCGAGGTTAATTCGCTGTTGTTAAAATTGTTTGGTGCCTAGATGTTCGGGGTAGGTTCAGTGTCATGAATTGCTGTGAGTTTCTGCCTTCTGGAGTTGAACTTCCACACCGGTCCGTTGGATTGGCATAAGCTAATCCAAAGTTGGTGTTTCTTGTGGCAAGCTGAGAGTGGAGAATAGCCGCTTAGGAAATCTGAGATATGATGAATATTGACTGGGGTTATGATAATTTAGGATGCCCATGTTGCAAGTTTAAGGCTGAAGAATATGATCATTTGCCGTTAGAACGTGACTGGGTTTGGGATATTGCGGCAGTTATGCAATGCTGTTTGAATAGATTTGCATTGGAGTGGATTGAGGAACCCTCTTGGTGGTTATAGTGAAACCAGGGGGATACTGTTTTTGCGGTGGTGTATTGGGCTCTGTGGAAGTCTGGAAATGTGTATTGATTCAATAAAAAGAAACTGCCAAACAAACTATATCGAGCTAATCCAAATTTAGTCCTTAGAATGGTTGACAGGGGTGGATGCCTTCATCTTGGAAAGCGGATCTAGTCAGAAAATCGCAAGGTTGAATCTGGAAATAAGAAATGAAAGGTAGTTATGGATTGGGTAGTTCCTAATATTGACTTCATCAAATTGAATGTGGAGGGGTTAGTGGATAGGAAATTGGGAAGCCAGATCCTACACTATTGACTCTTTACCAAGTACTCAAATGTGGCTGAACTTTTAGCTATCATGGAGACTCACAAAACAGATTATTTTTAAAATAATTGGGTATTTCCAGTTTTTTCACCTTGTATGATTTGATTTGGGATTATTTTCTTGTTCAAGGCCTGTATATCGTTCAGCTGCAGAAGAAAACTGCAATTGGAGTCTGATTATGCAGTGGCCTTTTCTTGGGTGATGAAAAATTCTAGACCATGGAAGTTGTGAAAATTGTTACGTGACATCGACCAATTCCTCCAACAGTGTGGCTCAGTAACTTCTTAGAAGATTAGTAGGTGCAGAAACTTAAACAAAGATACCTTCCCAAGGATGGAAGTCGTTGACTCAATACAACTTTTTTTTTTACTTGGGGTGGTGGGGTTGCTATTACTGAAGAAGGGAGGAGCCATACTCGAACGGACTTGGATGCTCACTCTTATACTTTTCCAGTCCTCTGTCATATCTATGCGATGAGGCATGTCAGTCTGTTGCTCTGAACACACCGAGTATATCTGCTCACACGTCTCTTGTTTGGGTTGATGATGGAACTATGCCTTGTCTTATGTTTCTTGGCTGCTCTGCTTTTTTGATAGGGTATGTGGAGGTTGGAATCGTCAACGAATCTCAGTCTGGCAGTTACATTCAGTTGTTTGATTATGACAATCCTATTAGACCCTGTTGTTTATGTGAAGGCATGATGGCTTCGGATTCATTGTAAATCTCTTCGTTTGGTAAATGACATAAATAGTTCCTTTGCTGATCCTTCTTTGTTGTTGACCTTCTGCCCAAATAGCAGTTTGCCAGCAATCTCAGTTTAGCTCAATTCAGATTACCAATCTGGCAATCAGAACTGAAATTCGTTTTGACTCCAGAATTCCAAATACAACAGATTTCCCCATTCCAGACGAGCCAAATGGGGCTTGTAAATGATTCATGTGCTCCCATGGGGAACGCCAAGCTTTAGGACCAAATCATTAAGTCGAGCTTATCACATAAACAAAGTATGGAAATCAATCATACGTTAAATGGTATCCTTGGAACAATTGTCCGAAGATTTCCTCTGGCATGTCTATCGGTAGTATATTAATTTCAATATTGTTGGGAGTAACATATAAATGTTAAAGAAAATTGATTGTGATTAGCAACATGAATATGGCACATAAATTACACACACACGCACACATGATGAGTTAAATGATGAATGAACGTTGCGAATCTCTCCATTGGTGCCTGTTTTGACACCAATATTACCCATCTTCACCATGGACTTTCCAAACTCCACATTGAATGTCAATCCTAGCAACCCTCTCAGCCTGAGAAACCTCTGTACGAAATTCTTTGTTGAAGGATCATTCCACACGTTCTGATCATATTCAAGTACGCCTTTGCCGCTCCTTAAGTAGGACCAAGGTTCGACTTCTGGCAAGCGCATTGTGGGAGTTTTATTCATCCAATGTGGTGGATAGCCTCTTGTGGCCACCAGGACCCGTCCTCCTACTTGTCGAGCTCTGAATCACCGTGATTTACCTTCTCTCCTAAGGTGTGGGGCAATCTAGGAGGGGCGTCTGGGGTGGACGATTCCACCTTTTTTTTTTGGAACAAGAGAGAATTATCGAACCTATTTACACTTCCCGTGCCCATTCCAACGCGCCTTGATCGGTCACCACTCTGTGGGCAAAGGGGTCTGTCACAGAAGCGGCTTGATTTACCCTAATTTAGGGCATATTACCTTTGAGTTTAAACGAATTGGGGGAAGGGTAAGACAGTCTTTCAGCAATCAAAAGAAGGGGCAAGGTAGTCAATTTACAGCAGCATACGCAAGGCACGTGAGTCATTGAGGTGTAGCCGACATTCTCTGGCAAACGGGGAGTGGAGCTGCCACTCTGCAACAGTTCTGGTATATACCAGAGTTTTCTCCATTGTAGGTGTCGATGATTTGTATTTCTTTTTCTCCAAGTTTAGGTTAGGAAAGTGGCAGTAATTGTTCTCTCTTTTTCGTAGTTAGCCATTGCTCTATTGTAGCCTGTAGGAGTTCATCAGATTTATCTTTGCTTCTTCATAGTGTAATATTCGTTATAAATGGAAATTTCGGTGTTTTAGCATTGTTCTGTGATAGCCATGGCTGAGGGAACCGTGTGACAGTGGTATTAGAGCGGTCTTTCCTTGGATCCTGTGATAGCCATGGCTGAGGGAACCGAATTTCACACCATAGAAAGGAATCTTGAAACACATGAAAGAAATTTTGAGGGTGATAGAGATAAGCTAAGTAAGTTTTGGCAGGAACTTTTCAAATTAATGGGAACACAACTAGTACAGTCTATCATCCAAAGACAGATGGGCAAACTGAGAGGGTGAATCAATGCCTTGAGAATTACTTAAGGCGGATGAGTGGACAGACCTAGACAGTGGAGCAAATTGCTGCCTTTAGCAGAATGGTGGTACAATACCACCTACCATTCTGCCATTAAAAATGTCTCCCTTGGAGTCCTTATATGGGACATCCCCTAGGCAACTAAACATTCATGTAGGAGAACAAGGCCAAGTGGTGGCAGTGGAAGAATTCCTCGGGAGAAGAATAAGAACAATAACGAATGTCATTCTCAAGGAGGCAATCAGATTGGCACAAGAAAGGTATAAATATTTGGCTGACAAGAATAGGTTGGAAAGGGGCTTCACAGAGGGAGATTGGTTGTACCTTAAACTGCAACCTTATCGGCAAACCTTAGTAGCCCTAAGGAAGAATCTCAAGCTGTCATCTAAGTATTATGGCCCATTTCAAGTTTTAGAAAGAGTTGGAAAGGTAGCTTACTTGCTGGATTTACCAAACAGTTCACTCATCCACCCTGTTTTTCATGTGTCTCTATTGAAATGGGAAATTGGAGCTAAGAAAGAAATCACAGATGAATTACCAAGGATTGGGAAAGAAAGACAAACCTTATTGCAGCTTGTTACCATTCTGGAGCGCAGGACAATCAAGAGAGACAATAGAGCAGTTCCTCAAATCCTAGTTCAATGGTCAAGTTCTCTGCCAGAAGATGCTTCATGGGAGGATGCAGCTACCATCAATGATCAATTCCCTTAATTTTTGCCTTGAGGACAAGGCAAAGATAAGGATGGGGGAATGTCATAGTCGCGACTTCATTTACCCTAATTCAGGGCATATTACCGTTGAGCTTAAATGAATGTTGGGGGGGGGGGGGAGGGGGGAGATGGTAAGACAGTCTTTCAGCAATCAAAAGAAGGGACAAGGTATAGTCAATTTACAGTAGCATACGCAAGGCACGTGAGTCGTCGAGGTGTAGCCGACATTCTCTAGCAAACGGGGAGTGGAGCTGCCACTCTGCAACAACTCTAATATAGATGAGAGTTTTCTCCATTTGTAGGTGTGGATGACTTGTATTTCTTTTTCTCCAAGTTTAAGTTAGGAAAGTAGCAGTACGTGCTCTCTCTTTTCCGTAGTTAGCCATAGCATCTAATGTAGGAGTTCATCAGATTTATCTTTGCTTCTTCATAGTGTAATAGCAGTTATCAATGGAAATTTGGGTGTTTTAGCATTGTTCTGTTCTTGAAACCATTAAGTTTTATTCTCGAAGACGACGACGAGGGCTCGCAACCGGAGAAGTTTGAGGACAAGTAGTTGAGCAATTTCTTGGGTATTCATCTTTCAGCTTCAACAAGAGGTATTCTTTTGGGCCGCTTGAGCTGAATTTCATGGCTTTAGACCTTTACTAAATGCTTAAATTTGATCTTGATCACACGGTCAACGAGTGAATTTTTGAGGCAATCCTAGTAGGATCTGTGTTTTAATTTTGCCCTAATTTATAATTTGTCCTATCTATGAATTGCATTAATCTATAAATTGCCCTAATTTCAAAGTATTTTTAGGGATAATTTTATGTATAAATTATTATGACATTTGTTCTTATTTTTTATTTTTGTGGGTCCAACCCATCCAACTGTTTGCCCGATCTGAAACTGAAGTCTTGGTAAACTGGTATGAATGCGCGTTGTGCTTTATATGCGCGCGCGGCATTATATACAGAGAGAGAGAGAGCAAAGGATCGATCGATCGATCGATCGAACAATGTTCACAAACTTATATAGATAAAAATAAAAAAAGACATGCAGCCAAAAGGCCCAACAGTCAACACTAGCTAGTCTCAGGTCCACAGGCAGGCACATATATATATATATATATTATAGTATATACCCCAAATCATTGACTTTTAATCAAGACTAAAATTTTGATAGTGATTTATGTAATTCGAAGTTGTGGGAAAATCCATGGTGATAACGTCCGTCAGTTCTCTACACTAATTCATTTCTCCACACCAAAATAGTTACTACTTTTATTTTTTGTTGTAGAGGTCGACGGTGTTTGA
>JAOTQG010119471.1:0-10864 GCA_025631175.1 Iris virginica | reverse complement strand
ACACTTCAGCCCTTGCGCTTCCAGTTTTCGACCCTTTTTGGCTCCTTTATGCATATTTCTCATATCTTTTCTTCCTTGGCTTGGAATTCCTGAAACTTCATCAAAACTAACAATTCTAAGCATAAATCACATATATTTAGACCAAAATAATCATAAAAATAGCACTAAAATCGTGTCCATTTGAGTGCTAACAATACCCCATACACTGACGGGGCAGGGCCGTCAGGTACGGCACCGGGCAGTGCTCCCCTAATGGGGACACCCGAGTTGTCTATTGGGAGTTTTATGTCGTAGACACAGTCATGGGCTGTCACGGAGTTTCGCATCCGTTTACAGATACGGGTCGGTCGGCCAGCAGGTGATGTTGTTATCATTTTTATTAATTTGTTATCATTTGTATCATTATTATCTTGCATATATATATAAATGTTTTATGTAACTCTTTTTGTTTTCAGGTTTGTTAATGATAATGTCGCTAAGACCAACCTCCCTGCCGCCTGATTTGGGAAGGAGGTGAAGAATAGGAACTGGCAGGAGTTCTGGCCCACCCTAAGCAAGGTATCCCTGATAGAAAGGGATCGGTGGTGGAATCAATTTAAGGTATGTGTTATTTTGTACATGTTTCTTATCAATTGTTAATTGTTTTTAACAAACAAATTTTTTTGACAGCTCGTGTATACTTGGCATGGTCATACTGACGAGGACGTTCGGCGTGCGTTCCATGTCATTGAGAGTTCTCGGTTCAAGAACATTATCTATATCGAGAAATCTCGATGGACAGCTGGAGTAGTCTCGTCGTCGTTCATGACTCCTGAGGTCTGGGCGTAGTTCTTGAGGTACCGGGAGGACCAGGAGCAGAGGGATCGACGAACCTGTGCATAGCGCGCCCGTGCCTCTATCGGTATGCAGATTCGGCACAACATGAGGTCAGCCATCTTCGTACGAGACCTCATGTATTTGGTATGACTTCAGAAACTCTTTCTAGCTAGCTAATTATTGCATTTATCTTGTCTAGGTATTTCATTTATAACTTAGGATCAAATTAAACTCCAGTGGACTATGACGAGATTGATTAGTGATGATTTAGAATCTAAATTACTGAAGTTAGAAAGCTTGGAAGGAGGCCCAACATATTATTTTCTGAATTTATAACTAACTCCATTCATGTCATTAGAGAGGTTGATAGCTAACGAGAAAGAGTTTATCACGTATACACTATTTTATGCGACCGTGATAATTTTTTTCTCGTTGGCTATCAATCTCTCTAATGACATGAATGGATTTATTTATAAATTGAGAATACATTATGTTGGGGCGCATCTTTATCTTTCTGACTAAATATTTTTTTATTCAACTTGGTCACTATCAACAAGCTGAGTCTAATATATATGTGTTATGGCTGATGGCAAGTTTATTTGTTGTATGTTGTGGCCAGTTGCAAGTTTATTTATTGTATGTTGTGGCCGGGGGCCTTTATATGTTGTATGTTGTGGCCGGTGGTCAATTTATATAAATGTGAAAGGTTTAAACTTGGGTTATGTTCATTTTTACGGGAAATACTGTCCATTTTTTTACAACGTAGGATTCAATGTCTAATTTTGTGAAACTTGAGGAGCTTATGTGTAATTTCATTAAACTTAAGGGGCTTAAGTGCAATTTTAGTAACCTTGAGGGTCTTAAGTATAAATTTTGTTAAATATTAGGGTTTTAATTGTAAATTATTTTTATAAAATAATAATGTTTTTCTTTATTGAATGTTAACCGGAGGCCACATATGGTGATCGTAACGTCAGCATTGATGAGGTCGTCCAGGCAATACAGAGGAAGATCATGCCTGACAGCACCTTGAGTTCACTTCACTAGGGGCGGCTGCGGCATGGGTAAGTATTAGTTAAAATGTGCGTAATCATGTTTTAAGTGTATCTTTTATTTATATTTATAATAACATTTTTATCTTTACAATTGCAGACTCAGTATGAGGAGCGCGTGGAGGCTGCCACTCAAGCGACTCCAGAGGAAATTGTTATCGATGAACAAGTTCACCTCGTAGACACCCTAAATTAGCATATGTCTCTCTTTCTTCGTGTCCAGCATCATCCTCTACCCCGGATCTCCCCGTCTCCGTTTCTTCCCCTCCCATTTCGTTTCAACGACACCAAGCCTAGATCTGGAAGATCAGTTTATAAAGAGAGAAATTTATGATCTCCTAAACTCAAAGGGATGAAGAAGAAGGTCGTTAGATCTTAGGGGGAGTCAATGACATCCTCAATCAATATGTTACATGATCTGACCATTTTACCCCTTAAAAATTACCGAAAGTTGAGGAAGCAACAAAATATATACCAAAATGTCCACACAAATAGGGCTAGGGGGTTAATTGGGTCGAGTTTTTCAATTGGGGACGGATTAGGTCAAGTATTGTGCTTTGGAGCGGACTGGGTTATGATGCACACTTTGGGGGCAAAAAAAAAATCCATGATTTTGGGTATTTTCAAGTTACGATTACCCCCATTAACTTTGTAAAATAATTTTACCAAACTCGCTGCTATTTAGGTGTTTGCAAATTTTCTTTTTTTTGTACAAATCCAGCGATAAACGGACATAAATGGAACTGATCGAGACTTTGCGGACCTCAAACATGTTTCATAAGGTTTAAAAAGGAGCATGGATTGAGGCGGGGCCGCGTCGTGGCTCCTGAAGCAGGTTTCGCGTCCAAACCCTCGTACCAAACTCCCTGCGATTCAGGTGTTTTCAAATTTTCTTTTTCTGTACAAATTGAGCGATAAACGGACATAAACGGAACCGACCGAGACTTTGCTTAACCCCTCAGTAATATTTTTCTTAAACTTAATGGGGGCAAGCGCCCCATGTAAGTCTACCCCTGCGTACGCGGGGGGGGGGGGGTGAGTGAGTGTATGAATGTATGACCGTGGTCCATGCAAAAATCATGTTTCAATCTTGTTCTTTTGTACGTATTTTCTAACCCTAGTAAAGTCCATATCATATATGATCTTTGAGAAAAATTAATAACTAATGCTCAATTTTGAATGTGAAAAAATATGTTGTGTGATTGTAGTGCATTTGAATGAGTGATTTATTAATTTAGTTTTTGAGTTTTTGTAATGATTAAAGTAAACAATAAAAGAGATAAATAAAAAAACTGTGAGACCAATAACAGACAAAAAAAAATTTAAAAAAAATTGGGTGGAACACAAAATTTATAAATTTTGAAGTGGGAGGGTGTATTGATAATTCTTTGTAGAGAGGGGGGTTTGCGGTAATTTACCATTTCTTTTTTTTCTTCTTGTCCTCCAAGCCTTCTGTTTGTTCTTCTCTATTCTCTATTCTCTTTCCCCGTAATCTTCTTTACACCCTCTGCCGATCTCCCAGTTGCTGATATCATTCGTTTTCTCAGTCACTAAAACATCGCCGCTTCCGTAAATTTGTAAGCGGTCGGAATGAATATTTGTTCATCGATTACGTTGATTCTTGTTTCTATAAAATTGATGCACAAATCCAGTTTTATATCTCTATAAAATCAGTAATTTGTTCTTTATTGCTACAAATGCTTGTAATGTCATTTTGAATTCGCGTATGTGTGTTTTTATTTTTGTGAACAAATTTGATAACACGGCGTGTGTGTGTGTGATTAGGGTTTTGGAAATTGTTAAGTGAAGATGTCAAATGTGGACGGTGGGCCCCCAAAGACTGGATTCAGTTTCGATTTGTGTCGAAGGAATGAAATGCTGATGGGCAAAGGACTGAAGTCTCCATCTTTTCTTAAGACTGGAACTACTATTGTGGGTTTGATTTTTCAGGTAATTTTTATGGGCTAATTTCATTTCATTTGATTTTCTTTTGTTTGGATTGACAACTGTGTTGGTGACATGTATATAGAATTCTCTGATTTTTCTTTTGTAACTGGGAGTCTAAATCTTGGTTAAAGGTTATACAGGTTTTTGTCAAATATATTTATCTGCTTTTGTTCTTTTTTTCACTCTTACTGCTAGTTTGCTGCTTCATCTCAAAATAAGTTCGAGTTCATGTCAAATTCGGTCAAATTAGGAGGACCCATTTCCGGGTACTATAGACAAATTTTTAACAAGACATTGTATAAAGTGGACTTATTTTTTGGGACATCCCAAAATGGAATATGAGATTTTGGGATGAAGGAATTGTGTGCCAATTTCCTTCCATTCTAGTAGGTATTTTGGTTGAAAATAGTTGGTGCAAGCATGTGAAGGAGTCATGATTGTCACATTTCAAACTAGCAGCAAGTGTAGATGTTTTATGTAGAAAGTAGAATGTTTTCAAGGTGGAGAGGGGTTTTATAGATCGGTGCACAGTTCAGAGTGAGGTAAAATTTTTATGATCTTCAGCATGTAGGTGCTTGAGGACTCTTTCTGTAACTGGACTTAGGATTCTAAAAACTTTATCAACTCTTTGCAGACAAGTGCATGTCTTGACTCTTGATATCTTTTGTTTGTTAGATGAATGTGTTTATTTTTCTTAAGGATTTTATGTATTTTGAGTATGTGCCACCTAGAGCTGATTTACTGTGCAGGCTACCTGTAACCTGGCTCGTACCGAACCTTAAGAGAGGATCGGATTTGGTGGAGAAAGTGAGTGAATTCAAACTTTTCCCGTAGGTATGGCTGTTTGAGTTAGAGTTGGGCCTTCTCTTCCCCTGGTTACTAAGGAGCTTGTTCCTTCTTGTACAAGATCCTTAAAGAATGGGGATATAAAATAATAAGTAGATAGATGGGTTATGATATCTTTGAATTAGAAACTTAAGCCCAATTAGAAGGTCCACTGTAGCTTTTGGTATCCTGTGAATGTGGTTGAGAAAGTAAGCTAGCACCTAAAATGTTTAGCAGAATCTATTTTTCCCATGGCTTTTGAAGTACATTGATGGAGTCCTTTTTTGTATTTCCAGTCATTTTCGTTTTTTTTAGGATTTTGGTCAGTGTAGTTGAGAAGCTTGAGGGAACCAAGAGAGTATTTATGAATGGGGGATGTGATGTTGTGATGAAATTTCTGTTCTTGAATAGGTTAAGAACCTAGGACTTGTAAGTTGTAACATGGTCGTTTGGAACATTTCTCTATCTGGCATGACGCTTTTGCGTTCCCATTGGCAACCTGTTTGATTTGGCACCAAGTCTTCTGTGATTATCGCCAGAGTCATGTGCCGCTACTGGTCTGTGTTATTTTTGACTCTTCAGCATTTTGTATCCATTGAATATGTCCTACTATAAAAGGGAAATGGCATGCACTTGATTAGGTTAGTTTGTAAATGTCTTTGGTAATTTTACCGTGAACCGCATTCTGTTTTGGAAAAATTATTAACAGCAATTTTGGTTTGCGCAAAAATTCGGCACTCGGTCACTCATAGAAGCCCCTGAAAGTTTATTCAGGAATGCTTTTCTTTATTTCTCCATTGTACTTGTTTTTGGGTGGGGGGGGAGGGTTCCTTTGAGGAGGGTGGCCTTTCCTCGCCTGTCTCCATCTTGTCTGTTCGCAGGCCTCTATTTAAATTTTATTTTAATGGAATGCGGCTCCCCATTATGGAACGTCCATTTACTTTTTTCGTAATCTTCATGATAGAGAGGCTGAAGAAGTCCTGCATTGCTCAAGCTTCTGTCCTCGGTGCATCTTTCCAACGGATTTTCCAATATTTCTGGCCTGTGGAACCTTCAAGATCAAAGGCTGTCCTCTTATTGATCCTATGTTTCACAATTGCTATCGTCACCTAAATCTGGTTCCTTTCCACTCTCTTCTACCATTTGGAAAGTGAAATCCTGTCAAAGCTAAAGCCTTCACATGGTCCTTGGCAGTTTGCTCTTAATACACTTAATACCAACTGTAAGCTCATAAACCTTACAAGAGGCTTTCCCTTAGTCTGTTTGATGTGCAAGTGTGTTTGTGAATGTCATGATCTCTTCCTGCACTGTTGACGGAATTAGCTAATTTAGAGGGGTTGGAGAAGATAGGGTTAGCCCGAGTTCCATCTCTTGTTTTCTTCAAATTTGAGCTAACAGCTTTGGTGGGAGCAAGGATGCCGTGTTGCGTGGTGAAGTTGGGTGGGATATTTACCAATCTATAGGGTGGCTGAACTGGGATAAACTCTAGCTTTTTCAAGGATGAGGAGCTGTCTCGGTAGTCAACAAGGTGCAATTTAAGGAGCGCCTTTTGTTGCCTTCTAGTTTTTCACCTTTGTGGTTCTTATTTCTCTTGATGAATGTCTCCTCCTTCTCTTTGCACTTTCATTTTTTATTGTTATTTATTCCACTATGGTTTTTTAACTAAATAAGTCAAATAGTGATTTTGTGCAACTCTATTTATCATAAATTGCTTGCATATACAAGATATATTGCATCTTAAATGTTAAGAGTGAAAGGATTCATATTCTTAAGAGACCTGACAAAGTTTTATGCTGGCTGTCAGGCTACCTAACGCAACCCTCCTTTATCTGGGCTTGGGACCGGCTGTGTGAGGGTAAGGCTGTAAGCGCGACACATGCGGAGTAAAGAGTTAAAGGAAACAAATAAAAATAAAGAATGTTTTGCTTTAACTAAGCAAATGAACCTCAATGAGTTTAAAGAATGGTTTGCTATATATAAGCAAACGGACCTCGATAATTCCCATTGTAGATAAATAATTCCTTATTGTAGTAAATATTGAATTAATGGAAGATTATTGATGAATAGATAGTTTCTTAATTCATATTAGTAGAGCCATTACTTGCAGACTGCAAATAACCTAGAACAAAAACTTAATTGTACCAAATAGAAAAATATGGTCAGGGTGATATCTTCTGGAATAAGGAAGAGGAAGTCTTCTAGCAGTGGTTGGATTATCTGAAGTCGAACACAATTAAGCAAAATCGTACCTGACTACTTAGGTAGGAATCCCCGTGGTTTGATGCTCTATTGTTCTGTCATGGATATTGCTTCATATGTTATACATAGGTCCTATCTGGTCATAGGGGTGGATTCAGCAGCCTGTTGAAACGCTTTGCTATAATTCATTTTATATATTTTAAAATTTTACTACAGGATGGCGTCATTCTTGGTGCGGATACAAGAGCAACTGAAGGGCCCATAGTTGCTGACAAGAATTGCGAGAAAATTCATTATATGGCCCCAAACATTTATTGCTGTGGAGCAGGAACTGCTGCTGATACGGAGGCAGTGACAGGTTTTTGCTTATCCTTCTCAATGCTTGTGAACCTTATATCTAGTGTAGGGCCTGTAGGCTTACCAAAAAAAAACTCTTCTTCTATTGAATGATTAAATTTTTTTTTGTGATGAATAGACACCATCAGCTCTCAGCTGAAGCTACATCGCTATCATACTGGTCGGGAATCAAGGGTGGTGACAGCTCTTACTCTTCTAAAGACTCATCTTTTTAGGTAAAAATGTTTGATCAGTTGGTTCTTCATGCAAATTTAGTTTGTTATGAGCAAGAAACGTTTTATCTCAAACATACCACATTATTCTTTTTCACAAGATATCAAGGTCATGTATCAGCTGCTCTGGTTCTTGGTGGGGTTGATGTCACCGGTCCGCATCTCCACACTGTGAGTCAATATTTATGGATGTGGGAATATATCTTTTTTCTTTCATACAAGGAACTAACTGCTGAATGCCACTTTACAGATCTACCCTCATGGATCAACAGACACCCTGCCATATGCAACTATGGGCTCTGGTTCCCTTGCTGCTATGGCTATGTTTGAATCAAAATACCGTGAAGGGATGAGTGTAAGCTGTCTTCTAGTAGAAATCTAAGAACTAGGACTTCATTTGACTTTATCTTCTTTTGAAACACTCGGTGTTCTTTATCACACACTATTCTTCCCTGATTTTGTAGGGGTTTTACTCTCTTGTTATAATAATTCTCGAGTTCTCATGTCCCTCGGAAACCAAAAAACAAAAGTTCTTGATTTCGTGGAAGTTGTATTTTTATTTTACTTCAGTTGATAAATTGACATGTACTTTGTGTTAACTGGTCATCAAAATATCTTTTAGAGGGATGAAGGTGTGAAGTTGGTAGCTGAGGCTATATGCTCGGGCATATTTAATGACTTGGGAAGCGGAAGCAATGTTGATATATGTGTAATAACCAAGGTCCGTTGTTTTTCATGTTAATGTGCATCTATCTTGTAATCTCTTGGTGAAATGGCGATCAACTTTTGATGTTATGCCTGCTTGTACAGGGGCATAAAGAGTACCTAAGAAACCATATGTTGCCAAATCCTCGCACTTATGTCAGTTCTAAAGGCTATTCATTCTCCAAAAAGACTGGTTAGTAATTTCATCTTTAAATTCTTCAGTAAAATGAGTTGAACAAGGTGGCGGAATTTTTATCATATATTGGTCTTGCTGGTGTTTCTACTTCAACTTGGTCAGTAAGATATGCTATATCTTGTGTTGCAAATTTGGAATTCACGACAACAGCTTCAATAGTAGTTGGTACATTACAAGCTAGTTCTACTCTCTGCCACTTGCTCAAAAGGATGGTAATCCAACAATTTATTTGCCTTGTAAATGTGACTCCTTTATGGTTAGGTGATCCTTCTCATATATGAGTTCCTCCATCTCCTCGAGAGTAATATTCTTGTCCTCAATAGCCATGTTGTCATTACAATTCTGTTTGAAGTCTTCCCTGTTTTGCAACTTGCAAGCTGTTTTTGTGCTTTCTGATCTTTGTTTTCTGTGTGCAGAGGTTCTGCTGACGAAAATCACACCATTGAAAGAGCTGGTGGAAGTGACTGAAGTTGCAGATGCAATGGAAGAATGATGGCTCATTCTAAATGCTCAGTTTCAGCAGTTTCTCTACTCACAGTGTTTTACATCAATTGCTTGAATGTAATCATGCATTCGGTATGAATCTTTGTCGGAATGAAAGTTCGTGGCTGTTAAGAATTTAGAACCATAGATGCTATCAAGATATTGCTCTGTTAATTGATGTTTCTTTCATTCTACTCTTTTCTCCTGATGTGTGATGAAGGAAAAGATTCTAAACAAGCCATATTCCTGGTTTGCCTACGGATTTACTGCTTCAAATTTCACCGAGAACATAGGAATTTAGAAAGGGTGAATCTAATAGGCCCTGTGAGGTGCGTTTAAACGAGTTCCATTTTACACAACTTGTTCGTTGTAGTTGTTCTACATGATGGAAAAACAGGAAACAATGGCAAGTCATCCGGCCTTTCAATTCTTGAATCATTGCCCCAATTTGGAGGGAAACATTTTATCTAGTACTACATGATAAAGAGTTGTTCCAACGTTAACCCAAAGTTTCGAGTTAGAGCCGTGTGAATGCATTCGCATTGAAACCATCCGAACTTTGCTGCGCATGTGGTCCTACCCGACACGAATCTGGATTAATTTAATAGAAGCTTCGCTGGTTTTATTTAGATGGTGGTAAAAATGAGGAAAAGACAACCCGGTTTATCTTAAGACCAACAAGAATAGAAGCATCCATTGAAGCTGAAATCATCAGAACCATAGTACCAGAACCTCCAAAAGTTTGTACATTTAAGAGTTTCAACAAATTATGTATTGTAATATATCAATATCGAATACATATGTGCTTCGATTTCAGCAATACCTCTCAAAATGTATGTCGTGGTATAACATTATTACTACATAAAACAATATGACACACATGACTGGCGACAGATTTCTGAAATTTATGTTATCAAATAAAGGTTGGAGGGTGGATCTGTAAACTATAGAAATACCTATTCCTTACTCGCAGAGAACATATCCAATATAAACGAATTATCAGCAAAAAACGGCATGTTTTTCTGCTGAAGCTCTTGGCAGTCTTCTGGACTTGCTGTCTTGGGGTTGAACGGCTCGCGATCATGTAAGACTAAACCCTGCTTGATGCGACCTAGCCTCCGAGAATGTAGCACTTGTTTCGAAACGACTGGCAGCCGAATAGACTGGTATTCTTCAAGAGCTGAGGGCAAACCTTCGACTCCCCACTTCTTGATGCATTTGCCTAGGACTGCTGCATCTAAGACGGACATATTTGTGCTTCTCAAACCGTGAGGAGTTGTAGGGTGAGCTGCATCTCCAATCAGTACCACATTGTCCCAAAAAAATTGTTCCAAAGGGTCACAATCGTATATGACATTTAAGAAAGGCTCTTTTGTCATTTTTATGATTCCCGCCAATTCGGGCACCCACGCTTTCTCTGCTTCCTCTTGCATATGTTTGAGCATATCACTGCTCACTTTCATCGTCACCGAGTTCCCCTGAGTTAACAAAAAATCCAGGTTAGTTTGACAGATTACTTTCTCGGTTATCCGCATAGCACTCTGTTTGACAGATTGAAAGTCATCAGGCCAAAAGCCTTGGCTGTCAGTACATACAGTTTCATACCGATTTTCTTGGTGAATCAGAGGATATGAGTCAAAACGGACTAGTAGGAGACCGATACTATATCTAAGAATTCATCCACTAACGTTACCCTATAATTTCTTACTAGCAACCACAAGGAGTTCGCCTAGCAAGAGTGAACATGATGTCGACACCACCCATCATCAGGAGATGAGATTATTGTATAGCAGTGGCAAGAGAATTTTAGGACAGGTAAATAAGCCAGATAGTTTTACCCAAATGGTCAGAATTTCCATTCCTTTTAACTTGCACGTGATTATTTTCTTCACAAGATAGTTGCCAGTAATATTTCATCTTAGTCATTCTCAGAAAAAAGAACAAATGACTTTCAACGGAAAACTTTTGAAAGTCAGAGGAGCACTTGCACATCTCACACCAATCCGGAATCTTGTTCCCATTCCAGGGTCTATGAATTTGTCTCATATCATTAGTGTTAAGCTCGTGCACAA
>JAOTQG010119449.1:0-10865 GCA_025631175.1 Iris virginica | reverse complement strand
ATTTCAAACTTAATTGGACCGAAATTAGAATTGAGGACCGATTGCGCTTGATTTTTTCAGTACAGGGACCAAAATCGTGCAATCTTGAGTTTAAGAACTTTTTTTCAAATATTTTTTCAGTAAAGGACCATTTCTGTCATTTGCCCTTATTATTTATGTGAATATATATAATTATTAACTATTTCTTATTATAGTGTATCTCCCGATACACAAACCATATCCCAATACGTATTATGAAATTAGAATTTGGATACGCGATACGTATCCAGATTTAATAACTATGGTCTTAGCTGCTATTCCTTATAAAATCGCATCCCTACTTGCAAACAAGGATCCCAACATCTGGCAAAGTTGATTCACCGATTGCATCGCCATTAACATTATCCTAATTCTTAAACCAGCAGTGGACCACATATTTAAGATTCTCTATATCGATATGACGTACAACAAAGTAGAGAAGAACTTAGTACAATGAAATAATGCCATAGAAAATTGAGGAAAGATTAAAGCTGTTGAAATTTCTGAAGAATGAAGGAAAAGGAAAGTCTCATACTCTTCTGAAAGGTCTTGGTAATGCTACAAACAATAACATAAATGTGGAAACTGAACTCTAGAAAAAAATTCCAAATGAAAAAGAAGTGTATTACCACACAAAGAAAAAGGAACTGCAAAATCAAGTTTAAAACACTAGCCCCTCCCAGCAATCAGATTTCGCTCAAATAGGAAGAGAGAGACTGAATTAGAGAGCTGCGTTATTTTGAGTTAATTGAATAGTAGAATATTACAACCCTATTTCTACCACATTTACATATTACACTAAGCACCCTAGAATATTAATGCTATACAATATTGACCCATTATTCTTGACAACATCTTATCAAAACTCAAACTTTCATACATCAACTCTTGTTTTTGTCAATGAACCACTTGTCACAATCAAGTATGTCCTTATTCCTTAATGCTTCAGCAACTATTGCACAACCTACCTATGCCTCAAGTAGGGGTCTTTTAGAAGTAGAAAGGATAATTTCATCTTCATAATATCCAAATGTAAAAGAGAACCTTTTGGGCACACGTCTAAGACTCTAAGTGACAAAAATAAAAATTGGTCATCCACTTCAAAGAGAGCAAGCCCTCCTTCATGTACCCTCATCCCCAAAAAAAGCAAAACGAAAAGAGAAAGAAAGACAAGCCTTCCCTCGATCTCGCTTTAATCTCTTTGCTCAGCCCCTCTATCTCTTGTAATTTAAATAAATAGTCGTATCTCACTATCTTGCCCTATGAAACCGTCTGTTGATAAATATACCCATGCCAAAAAACTCATCATGATTACTGCCCAGCACAATATCAAGAGCATGCCCAATTTGAACATATATTTAAAGGAAAGCGCATGTGAGGTAACATATATTTTTCTCCCTTTCGAAGAACTAAATGATTATGTATCAGCCCCAGAATAATAAGGTAAACAAGATAGAAAGAGCAACCTTACAAGACTACCACTCTTATATTCGATTTTCCTTGAATCAAAAACTTATGTTCCCCGTGCTTTAGAGAAAGAAAAGAACTTTCAGACATCTTATCAACACTGTTGCACCTTCAGCACTTTACAGAAATTACACTCGACGAAGTCCTGCTGTGCTTTCCATTAACAAATAACAAAAATAAAATAATAGTTATGTGTGGACAAGTGTGTATTCCCTTTGTTCACCCATAAAGTAAGAAGCTAAAAGGTCATGTTTTTAAAAACAAATTAGCTTTACAGACCATCCATAATGTGGAAGGTTAAGAACCCAGATCAGGTATTACTATGTCATAAAAGGTCCAAAATTCCAAAGATTAATAATATTTGAAGACCAGGAATAAAGAATCAACATTGACCAAAAGCATGATTCTACAACATGCAGAAAGACAGAGAATACAGGGATTGACTATTATAAAGGGCAAATGTTTGGCAAGGGGAAAATTGATATGAAAATTTCAAAGGGAATGATGTTTCACCAATCAAATTGACTGTGGATTATGGATCCCACTGTTCTCAATTTTCAAGTGACTCTGATTGCTGACACATCATTCCCTTCTAGTCATCCCTATATATTTTCCCTTTGTGTGTCATTACTCGTCATAATCAGCTAAATTCAAGTAGTATTAACAATACTCTCTGGATTGCCCATATAAGTGCAGAAGAGTTAAATTAGTATAAAGAAACAGACACATAATCAAAGACAACAACATGAATCCGGATTCTGGAAGCCACTTACCTGAACCAAGGAAGGATTAAATAGAACATCAGGAATCTTGAATCTGTCAGAGCCGATTTCTATTGTCCTGATTAACACAAAGAAGAGATAATATAAATATATCGACTAATTTGAAGGGAGGGGGGGGGGAATCTGCTATACCATATTACATATGCATAAACTTGGTGATTCCGTCATCGTTTACTCCACGACTGCCAAAATCTTCTACCAATAGTTATGAGATTTCCATTGGTCAGACTTCAATAGTTCAAATCATGATAAGAGCAAGTGCAATGGAGGCACAAGAGAGATACAAAGTTGTATCTTTGCCAGAAATCCCTAGTGCCTCCCACTACAAACCCACCAAAAAAGAGATAATAAATTGCAAATATATACATGAACTTTATGACTAAATTAATATTCTATTTTTCCACTAAATGTTTTGCAAATATATTTCCATGTGTTTAATAATTGAAAATAAAATTTAAAAATAACTTTAAATTTCTAAGTTTTTGAAAACATTTACACACGGAAAGTAAAGTTTATTGATGAAATAAAGCTTACATACGAAATACAACAAGAAATTAATACTTATTAGATAAGAAATACAAGGAAATAAAACTTATACAGAACTTATGAGTTAGCTTACATATCGACCACAAATGTTCAACCAGACCTACGTGTTGTGGACCCGCCAATGAGGAATACACAAATATAGGTAAAATGTGGAGGAGGTGGACCATCGTTTAGTGTTGCTGGATATATGCCATTGTCTGCTTGATCGTGGGTGTTTTGTGCATCAAAGTTATACTTATATGCATCTCGTTCATCCTTTACGATCATATTGTGCATAATAATGCAAGCAATCATTATATCCTTCAATATTTCTGGTTGCCAAAAATGTGCCGCTCCCCATACAATAGCGAATTGAGCCTGAAGAACGCCAAATGTGCGCTCTACATCTTTCCTCGCTCACTCGTGCCTTTCAGCGTACAACTTTCTCTTTTGTCCTCAAGGAAGGATTATTGTTTTGGCATATGTTGCCGAATCGGGATAAATACCATCGTTTTCACTGCTTCATAGTATTCATTGTATTGATAAGCTTACGTTCTTTCATGGCATTTTGTTTATCGGCAGCGGAGGTGAGTACGTTCGATGCAGCAACTTTCATCTCCCGTAAATTAGCAACTATTTCTACTTTTTTTCAACAAAATCAACTCTCTCTAATCCGAATGCTAATTCTTTGCCTTTGGCATTTCTTGTGGCCCTTTTTTGGTTAACTGGACGCTCCATGGCGCGCACCTCACTCACCGCACCCTCAGCACTACATTTGGAGGTACTCACCGGCTACATTCACCTTGCTTCTCTTGTTTTTGGAATAAGACTTGTCTTCCAAAAGAGCTTTAAACTTAGGTTCATGCTTCAAAGGCCTCCAATGATTTTTGTGTTTGAAAATTTCAGACCCGTTTATGCTAAATAGAAATGGGTCGCTTAACCCCTTTGGTTACGAAGAGCGATTTTGCTATAAGCACCAAACTTCCCGACCGCTTTGTAAATGTCCCACTAATGTTTTCTGAGAATGTGGAGTTCTCAAACGATATTTGTCATCCTGCTGCCAAAATGTAATGGCTTTCTGATCGGTAAAAGTTTTCGCATCTTTCAATATGTATCCAAGAGCTAATTAGAGAGGCATCCTTGTCATCATCTCACCTCGAGTACGCTTTTTTCCTCGTTGGCGGTGTGTGTTATGCATCTTGGATTCGTCTTGTTCGGACCTCGTGAAAATGGTAGAATAAATCCAAGATCTTTCTCTGAATACTCGACAACCTCAATTGCGAGTTAAGATCAAAACTGGCATGTAACTGCACAAAATCAGAGTCTTGATAATCTTTGAATAAGAAAAAAATTATATGAGTTGTTTGGAATGGCTCCCAGGTCAAGAAATTTAATTTAGGAGAAATTCTGATGTGGGAAATCGTGGTAATTTTGAGGGTGATAATTATCTGGATTTGAACGATCTGAGAAATTAAATGGACAATTCCAAATTTTTGAATTGAAAGTGTTTCTATCCATCTAGTTTGAAATATTACGAGTAGGGACAAAAAGTTTTAAAATGAAGGATTAGAACTATTTTAGAGAGATTGGAAGTAGGAAGTGAAGGAAATGGTGAACAAAATACGAAGATAAGCTACGTTTCTTATTGAAAAAAAATATATCAGACTCTTTTTCCTCAATTTTTTAAATATTTTTCAAACATGAATTTCTTGTAAAAATATTAACTCAAGTATTCTAGCTTTTTTTTGCTTGGTCGAAAATAATTGGACAATTTTGTACATTGGAAAAGATTCTAACAAAATAATTCACCTTTAATCATAACATTAAAAAAATCCGAATGGGTTCGCTCTCACCCTCCGCTGCTCCCTGTTCTATGCTGGCTGCTGTCATGTCCCTTGTGCCTCCCAGTGCAAACCCACCAAAAAATGATACTCCCTCCGTCCCATCTGAATAGTTAACACTTTTGTTTTGTGGTCAATTTGACCAATATTTAAGTTGAATTTTTTCTCAATTTATACCTAGTTTCAGCAAACAAAATTATAACTTTTCTAAAATATATGCAAAGTTATGTTCATGATTTTTGGAAAAGTTAAGTAATTCATGCTTTAATTTGGGATGAAGGGAGTACAAGTTTCTGGGATGCAACAAAGATGGAGAGATACAAACTTGTATCTTTGCCCAAAACTCCAGTGCCTCCCACCGCAAACCCACCAAAAACCAAAAAATGATAAAAAGTTTTTGGGATACAAACTAATGTATTCCAATTGTATCGTTCTTCCACCGAGAGGAAGCAGCTGAGGGAGGGAGTGAACAACAAGCATGGCCCTGCATGAAGGAGGCTTGGCGTGTTTAGCCCACGCGTCCCCTAGGCGAGTGAAAGCTGCTGCAGCGGGCGGCCCACTGTCACATGGTTTATACCTTCTTTGACCATCATTTCTTTTTTCTTTTTATTTTCATTCCCAATTAAGATTAAAGGTGATTTTTTTTGTCAAAAAAGAAAAATCCACCATACAAATTGTCCAATTATTTTTAACCAAGCAAAAAAATTTGTAAAATACTTGGTTAATATTTTTACATTAAATTCATGTTTAAAAATTATTTAAGAGTCATAATCAAATTGATAATAAAAATCTGAAAAAAAATTATATTTATAACTTAGGTGTTTTCAATATTTTCTTTCACCAATTCCTACATTTCCTGTTTCAAATCTCTCAAATTTTTATAATCCTATATTTTAAAACCTATTTCCCTACTTTTAATATAACAAACTACATGAATAGAAAATCTTTCAATCCAAATTTTTGGAATTGTCCAAATAATTTTTTTAATCTGTTAAAGCCATATAATTATCATCCCCAATTTACTACAACTCCCCACAACATAATCCAAAATTTCTCCACCCAGAAATCGTTCTAAATCACAACTAACATAACTTTTTTGACTCAGGAGATTATCAAGACTTGGAGCCTAATTTTAGGCAATATCAATATTACATATTAGAGCTAAACTCGAAATTGAGGTTGTCCAAGCCTCCATAGAAAGATGTTTGATTTATTCCACCATTTTCACAAGGTTACATTCAAGACGAATCCTCGAATGTAAGAACGTGATACAAAATTCGAGTCTCCAGGGAAAGATGTTTGATTTATTCCACAAGGTTACATTCAAGTCTCCAGGGAAATTGATACAATGAATGCACTCACCTCTCCTATCGATAAACAAAATTCCATGAAAGAACGTGAGCTAAATCAACAGATTCATACAATGAATACAAGCAAAATGATCCACAACAACTACATGACTACTATGAAGCCTCGAAGAAGTTGAAAAATGATAGGGAGTAAAAGTTGGTAGTTCGAATCGATACTAAAAAAATTGTTTAATCTGTGTTTTAGTTAAATTTATGTGTATTTTCACAATTGTACTAATTTTATTTCTAGTATTTAGTTTCATGTAATTTCATTCAAAGAGTTATAACCTCGGTCAAATATGGTGTTCGGTTGAAAACTCCTACAACATTTACTCCGGTCTAACATGGTGTTATGTCAAACATCTCTCTCCCTTTGGCTTTTTCCCTTTGGTTAGACTTTTTGAACTTAGCACCCTAGGGATTTTTGTCTATATATATGAAGGGGAAATAAGACTTACACAAATCATTAATCAAAAAACATGTGCTCTCATCTCTCCACTATAACCAAAACTTCTAAAACAGCAAAAACGGATCTCCCAAAAATGTCTAATGACTTCGATTCATATGCAAACATGAGCCAAGCAGAGTTAATAGCTGCTTCGATTCATATGCAAACATGAGCCAAGCAGAGTTAATAGCTGCTTTGATTCAAGATCTGTTGGAGGAAGTTGCCCTCGTAGCTGATGTTGAAGAGTTGAGAGAATACATGCACTCGAAGGGCTTCCTCCAATGTCCCACCAAGGCGACAACGGTATATTGAACAGAATCGCAAATAGGGTCATACAGCCTCTTTAAAGATTATTTTGCCCCCGTACAATGTACACTGACAACGTTTTCGGATGCGGAGACACATATTTCTTCGCATAGTTGACATAGTGACACAAGAAGATCCATATTTCGAGCAAAGATGAGATGTCCTTGGTAAGGATGGACTATCCTCATTACAAAAATGCAGTGTCTGCATATTGGCTAATGGTATACGTGCTGAATGCATTGACGAGTAAGTACTATTTGACTAAAACACGGTGTTGAATTGTGTTAAGAAATTTTCAGATCTATCTTCAAAGTATTCCAGGTAGATTATTTGAGAAAGCTTTGAGAAATCCTAATAACACTGACATTTAACGACTACTTCGATGGGGAGAGAGTTGTTGGTTCCTGGGTACGATGGGGCGCATTTGATGTATGCACTCAAAGTGGAAAAATTGCCTAGTAGCATGGGAAGGGCAATAATGTCGAGGTCATAGCAAGCCAACAATCATGCTCGAGCTAGTCGCTAGAGTAGTCAGTTGCGTGCTATAGAGCCGCTACCGCCGTAGCATCGCGTCGAAGCCCCTCCCCACGACCGGTCTCGAATCGCGTCGCACATCGTAGTCACGCCTGTAGCGGCGCGAATCGCGGCTGGGATAGCAGCCCTAAACGCGGGAAATCGCGGAAGTCAGGGGAAATGCCTAAAAGTCATTACTTTGTCGGGGGAAATCTTGGCTAATTTGGGAAATTCCAAGCGACCTCCTCTCCCTTCCTTTCACTCCCGTCGGCTTCACGCTCCCTCTCAATCTTGGGAAATTCCAAAAATTAGATCAATCGGTAACTCGTCTGCAAGCCCTAGCCTCGGTCGATTTTCTGATCCAAAGACGATGAAGGGGAGAGAGAGAGAGAGAGAGAGATAGAGAGAGAGAGAGTACAATTTACCTTGAGAAGCAAGAGGAATGGGGGCGACGCAAGTCGATTCTGGTTTTAGAGCACTAGGGCAGTACATATGATGATAAGATTAGCCAAACTCAAACCTACACCCCCCTCATATATTTACCTTTAACAAGTATGCAACGTTATGCCATGAATTTTAGCTAACTTTTATCTTTTTTTAGTATTTATACGTATATAGTGTTAGACTATTAATTATATAAAAATATATTTAAACAATTAAATAGTGGCCATCCTGTTATCCCACTTTCGGGGTCGGCGGCTACGCCCCGCTATCCGGGATTGACTACTATGGTTGTCGCATCAAAAGACCTCCGACTATGGCACGCATTCTTCGTCGTCGGTTCAAAGTGACCTTAACATGTTTGCCCGATCACCAATATTCGACAAGATGCACAAAGGGAAGGCTCCTCAAGTGAATCATAAAATCAACCAAACTAATTATACATTAGGATATTATCTCGTTGATGGTATTTATCCAACATTTGCCAAAAACAATCCCCCTTCCTTGAGGACCAAAGAGAAGTAGTACGGTGAAAGGCACGAAGGAGCAAGGAAAGCATGCAGAGCTCGCATTTAGGATACTTCAGGCTCAATTAGCCATTGTCACGTTTTCTGAGCCGGAAATATTGAAGGATATAATGATTGCCCCATGATTATGCACAATATGATTGCAGAGGATGTACGAGATACCTATTTGTATAACTTTGACGTGCAAGAAACCTATGATCAAGCCGACTTTGGCATGGAGCCAGCAACACTAAATGAAGGTCTGCCTCCTCCACAGTTTACAAATTTCGTCTCACAATATATGTGTACTAGTATAAGTCCATGCTCGAGGCCACCGGATGATATTTGGAAAAAATATATATATTTGTATTTTTTTTTTAATAGAACTTTTAAAAAGATTACAGTTTCTCTTATATTTTTATAAATTCAATTTTAATATTTATATAAACCTTATATTAAAGAATTAATTAATTTTTCTTATACTTTCACTTTAAAATTACGATTCTACTTAAAATATTATGTATATATATCTACTATTTTAAAGAGAGAAAGAACAGCCGGATTCAAAAGAAAAAAGGACCTCAAATTTAGAAGTGGGACCCAATAATTTAGAATTTTGTTTTGTTTCGGTAATTCTTTAATGTGTAATTCAAATTGACACCGGACCCACTTAAATAAAACAAATGTACGATCGTTAAAGGGAGACATTTATCCGGGGCCCATCACTTAAAACATATACAGTGAAATCTATACACGTTTCCCTACTAATACTGTTACGGATGGCCCATCGTGAGCAGTGGAGCCCTTATAATATAGATTCGTGATCGGTGGGTGCAAAACGCACTTAAAGCTGATCTGGTTGAACATTTGTGGTCAAAATTTAAGTAAACCCGTTAGTTCTTAATAAGTTTTATTTCCTTGTTGAGTTTTAATTCCTCGTTGTGTTTCTTATCTATAAGAATTAATTTTTTGTTGTACTTGATGATGTGGAAAGCGAGTTGGGAAGTGTGAACGATACAAATTTGTATCTCCGTCGTAGAGGAGAGATACAAATTTGTATCATAATGAAAGAGAAAGATGAGGTGGAGGGGGGAGGGAATTGCACTTGTTCTCAGAGAAGTCATTAATTTACACCTACCAATGACTTGATCACTTGCGTGACCCTTGTGAAATCTCTATTTTTTTAAAGGAAAAAGAGAAGGGAGAGGAGATTTACCTAAAACAAGTTTTAACTAAAAATATATATAAAACAAATAGACTCTCTTCTCAACACCACATTCACCACCAAAACAAAAAAAGTTGGAATTTCAAGAAACAAGGAATTTCAGCAATGTGTAGCACCTCTTAGCACAGTCTAGTGCCTATCAGCAATCTATAGCACTAGAATAAATAGGTGCTATGGTGACTAGAAAATACCTAGAGATTTCACCGAATCTATCCCATGTAGAACAACCCATGAAATTTTGGACTATAGGGATAATGTTTTAGTGCAATAGAAGATAGAGTTGGTGAAAGTACTTCGGAGAAACCACAACGTGAAAGTTTTAGGACAATGTAGAGAACTCAATTTAGTTTAAGGTCTAGTCTTTCAATCCACGGACAAAATTCATTAAAGTGGGAAATAATGTGGCACCTCAATCCCAAACAAGCCAACTTAAAATTGTTAAATAGTACATTTACGCTTTTAGTTATGAGAGACATATATTTTTGGGCTATGACGTGATTTACACATGTTAGAAAACAAGATTCGACGTGCATTCGAAAATTTTAGTGTAGCTTAAATTTTAGGGTGGAGTTATATATTTAGCAGAAATCGCAGAAATTAAATAATAATGTATTTAAAATAAAGAGAGAAGATAGATAAGACTCGAATTTTATTTATTCTTATAATAGTCTCGTTATTGGAGCATGTGTACCCTCCATGTGTTAAGTTACCAACTCATCTAAAAGCTTAAGCTCTTAAATGGGGACAACTATGTATATCAAGGTAACACTTCCCTCACGTTTGACCAGCTCACGTGTAGAGCTAAATAAAGACGCCTCAACGGGGACATCACAAAACAAACGGGGTGCCTTGAACCCAAGAACTTGCCAAAACCAGCGCTCTAATACCATGTTAAGTTACCAACTCACCTAAAAGCTTATGATGTTATATAGAGACCCAACTATGTATATCAAGCTAACACCATGTATTTATTGTATAGCAATGTGTCGAGTAGAGAAATTCGGATAAAGTAAACTAAAGGGACATTTGCCCATCTCCATTTGTCCACTTTGATAGGTGCATAAATGTAGAAGTATCCATTAATCTTGCATTCTTAACATCTAAATATGAGATACAAATGTCGTTTTGTATATTTCGGGCATACTACTTTGATCGGAGCGAAAACCTGAAGAATTGAGATGATTCGAGCCAAAGGAAAGATGGAAGGGAAGCCATAGATCATGGAGCTGAAAATGGAAAATGAAGTGCAAAACAGCAGTACACGGCTGTGTGGCATTGTGATACGGCCGTGCTTCGAGAGGCTGGAAAAAAGAATGTGAATACAACTGGCACACGGCCTGTCATGACCTGAAGTTAGCAGGGTTATTTTAGTCTGTTGGCCTTTCCCTTCATATTCAACCTACGGTTTTAGATTAAATCTTGTAACCCCATATAAAGCCTTGTT
>JAOTQG010119437.1:0-21355 GCA_025631175.1 Iris virginica | reverse complement strand
GGCGCGCGCCCGCCTTGCGCCTAGGCCCCGGGCACACCTTTTGCGCCTTGGTGCGCCTTACGCCTTTAATAACTATGGTTCCAATCAGAAAGTTGCATGTAAAGAAGATTGGAAAAAGATATAAGTTATGATCCGCTCTCTCTCATACCTTTCAGATGAGTTATTGATTTATCAAATATATATATGCAAACAAACAACCGTTTCTCAAGGGAAAAAAAAAAGAGGGAATAAAACTTAAAATACACAAGTGCTCACATTTGCGTGTATGTATACCTCCTTTTTTTCTCCACTTTCACCTTTCCATCGTGATATTTCTTTTTGAGCTTTCCCTAAAGTCTACTCCCTTGTTCAATTCAAAGGTGTGTCATTTTTCGGTTTTGGTCAGGTCAATCATACTTTAGGTCTGTATTTGGCATTCCCTCCGTTTTTAATGACCGTCACTTTTTTAAAGTTTTGATCCTAAATGAGTAATAGTTTTCTGATGACTTACTAACTGTCATTTGCCACCAATCATATCTCAATACACACTTCCTATAATATAGTGTGGACAACAAGGGTATTTACTTCTGTAAAAGTCCCACTGAAATTGCTTTAAAGTCGACTCCTTTAATTTTTATTGAAATTTGGATGACACAAAATTTCGGATGGAGGGAATATAAGTTTATTTTGTTTCAAAAATAGCCATTGTTTTCTACAGAAACGAGACTAACAATTGCAATATTTAATTTGGAAAAATGAACTAAGTTGCTGGAAGTTCAAGTAGGGACTTTCAGAGTAAAATCGAGGTTGTATATTGTAAGAATGATCCTTAATCGTGATTTGTAATCTTTATTTTCCAGATGAGCTTACGATATGGATTATTTGGTTGTCTACCAGTTGATGCAGCGCATGTAAGAAATGCTAAAGGTAGTTCTCATGGCTTCTTAGTAACTTCTTAAGTTCAAATACCTATTTTGGTAGTTATTATATCTAAGTTCAGTGTAAGGGTTTTTAAGTATTTTCTCTTTTGTTTTCTTTGATTCATAGGGATGAACTGTGAGTCCATACACTAAAATTCTGAGATTTTACTAGTTTAAAATTTTGAAATTGTTTATCACCATTACACTAAGCTTTATAATATATATTTTTTAAAATTCAATTTCTACCTTTGTTTTGAAAGTAGTTGGGAAGTTCCAGTTTATACATGGGAAGCTGAAGGTAAAGGAGGGATTTTTAAAGAGACGCTTCATGTTCTTTGCCGCGCTTGATGATCAGTTACCGTCTAGTGAGATCAAACCAGATGGTACAGATCAAGAAGATTGTGATGTTACCATTGAAGAAAAGTCTCCGGACTCTCCAGTAAACAGTTCATATAGTCCGACTGATAGAACTGATGGAAGGCCAGGTCTTATCTCGTTTTACAATCGACCTTATAGAAGAGAAACTGAAATCCCTACATTCACCCCCCAAAGGAATCAAAGCAATCCACTCTGGTTTGTGGGTCCCGCTATTCTCGTAGCCTCTTTCATCTTCCCATCACTTTATCTGCGCAGGATACTCTCTACCGTGTTTGAGGACTCTCTATTAACAGGTAGCGCCTCTTTCGACTTTCCATTCTCGTGCCCTCTTTATGTTTCTCTCAATGCTTCTGCTGTCTCTACTTGCAGATTTCCTTATATTATTCTTCACAGAGGCTCTCTTCTACTGTGGGGTTGGGGGGTTTCTTCTCATAGTAGACCATTTACGAAGGTCAAATGAGGGAGCTAGTGACACAAATATCAGGAATCTGTCGCCTCAATTAGAATACAGAATCACTTCTGTAGCTGTCTTGGTACTTAGCCTTGTGATTCCAATGGTAACGATGGGGTTGGTCTGGCCATGGACTGGACCTGCAGCTTCTGCTACACTTGCCCCTTATCTTGTTGGTATTGTTGTGCAGTTTGCATTTGAACAATATGCAAAATATGTCAAGTCACCTTCATGGCCTGTCATTCCTGTTATCTTTCAAGTAAGTCACAACTATATCTGCTGCCTTTTACATATTTTTGTTATAGAAAATCCTTCTGCACTAAGAATCAAAAAATGAACTGAAATTGCTGTGGATTTCTTGCTTTATGCTTTGTTCATAACAAAGTAAATATAACACACGGAATATGTGCGAGCGCCTTCCTCTTTCTTTCTTTTTTGCTTGTAATTTTTTGAGGTTCTTATAATTTGCTATGTTATTTTTAGTATTTAGAGGTAGGTAATTTCCGGTTGTTGGTTTCTAGGATAGGGGGGCATGTTGGGTGATTCTTCTCAGAAAGTCGTGGATAAACTGACATTTAGAAGCTGGTTTATTAGTCATAGAGGCTGTGTCTGGATTCTGGAATCTGAAAAAGCATTATGGGGCTTCAAAAAACGCGCCCCACCCCCCCCCCCACCCCCCACTATAGTACTAGTAGGTAATCATCTGAAGGTCATATATTATTGGTAAAAATACGTCATTATGGACTTTGACTTTATTTTACTGACCAATCAATCAAATTAATGTGCCCCTAGTGAGGCTTCAACACCATCTCCATTATAAATATAAGTACCAACCAACCGACCCAAGGTTGAAATCTCGGCTCTATATCTTTCTGGATATCGAACAATCCCATACAAGGGGTAAATTGTTAAATATGGTCTCTATTAACTAGTTGGTCTCATAGTCAGGTAGTGCACTTTTGCTTGAGATTTGATAAGCTATTCACATTCTAGTTTACATTGATTCCCTTTCAATTTACGACCTGTTCTTATTTCTGTCATCATTTGTTCATTAAGGCACCTGAATCACTCAGAGCTTCTCCCATCTCATACGCATTATGAAATTAACCCTTGATGTATACTCATCTGAACTCAACTCAGCCTTTCTCCCAATCATTTGGGATTTGGCTACATGAATCCATTTTCGCCATTTGATATGATCCAATGCCAAGTCTATTACATATGCCACAATCCTTCTTATCCTTGTGAATTATGGATGTCCATGTTAACTTTGATCTGCCCCCTATGCCTAGGTTGGTTGAGATTGATTTTATCACACTTCCTAACGGGCGCACTAAGAGGCCTACATTGTATGTACCTGGACCATCTTAAGCGATTCTCTCTTAATTTCTCATCAATTGCAGCCACTTTTACCTTCTCTTGTATTTATTCATTATGAATCTTTATCTTTTCTAGTTTTACCACTCATCCATCATAACGCAATAGTGACTTTTGATATTCCACAGGTTTATAGATTGCACCAGCTGAATAGGGCAGCACAACTAGTGACAGCCCTGTCTTTCACAGTAAGAGGAGCTGAGATGACATCGCACAACTTGGCAATAAACATCTCATTAGGTACACTCCTGAATGTCCTTCAGGGCCTTGGTGTGATTTGCATCTGGTCTCTTTCCAGCTTCCTTATGAGGTTTTTGTCTTCTGCCGTGGTAACCGATTAATGCTGTATGTCAGTTCAGCAACTTTTTGGCCTCAATATGATCTCAGTTTGTACAGAAGAACACTTCACAGGATCAAATTCATTTACTTCCTTTGAGGTTCCTTTCTGGACGTTTTTAATTGCCGAATTGAAATGCTGAGTCTCTCTGTCCCCCGCGGGCAAATCCCTATTGCTGTTGGCCTTTTTGTGGTCAACGGATAATTTACTGGCAAAAATCTATTTATGGTTGGCTGGTACTCTTCACTAGTGCTCTGTATCTGAAGAAGGTTCAATATAAGAAAGATTCAGAGATTTTCTGATTGTAGAATATTGTGGACCGCAAAGGTGAGTAGCTAGCATTAATGAAGGCCCGCGAAATGCTATAATGTGGGGCGTCAGATCTGACTGCATTTTTCTGCCATCCTCTTTGTTGTTCAGTATTAAGAGCAGCTATTACTGGTAATTACAGTTGAGATTAGTTTTGAAAGAATCCTGCATTTCCTTTTGTTGGGAAAGACACATGTATTTTAATTAAATGAAACAGTAGTTAGGTAGTGCTTACGAAGAGGACCGTGGCTGCGATATAGGAAGAGAACCGTGGCTGTACTATGATCATTTCTTCGTTTGACTATGTACTTTCACCAAATTGTTGCTATCTATAACAGATGACAGTTTCATTCTTCTTCAGTTATTTAAAGGATTATGCAATTATCGTCTCAGATTATTTGTTTCCGCGTTTTGCTTTATCATCTGTTTAAAGGATAATCCTTTACCGGAAACGGTGAAATTGCTTATGCAGAAACCATTGGAATAATATACCACCACAGATAGATTACGTGGATGACATAAAGAAAGTTTTGATCATGTTGACAAAGTTCAAAGAGGCTCCACTGTACCTTCTGCCTTGGGTCTTTTATAGTAGAGGTCAACAAAGAAAAGAAGAGTACTCTCTTTCTGAAATCAAGAAGAAGAAGAAAAAATGCTATGACCAAAAGGGAATAATATATTTTGGCAATTATTTTCCCTTTCCTGTCAAAAGTCATGGATATAGTTTCTTAATGAATGAGTGTTTGGATTAAATAAAAAGATCTTTCAATAATGTACCTTCTACCTTTGATTCATTTTTTGTTTATAGTTTACATTATCATTTGGGTCTTTTATTTTGGAATGTTGAAGGCTTGACTACATCATACCCTAATTTCATTCTAAAAATTCTAAAGATTAGGTGACCAATTTTGGTAGCATTCTGCTTGTAATTACTCCCAAGTACTGGTAGAGTAGACAAATTATTCAGATTAGGTAGAAGAAGAATTTGCTCACATAATTGAGTGACCCATAAGCTACCCCAGCCAATGCTTGTGTCAGTTACATGTTGCAAAAGATTCTACCCTTTCTTCTTTCTTTTTTAAAATTCCATTTTCAGGACAATCCTCGAAGTAAATATGTAGTATGATTTAAGTGTATGATAAGTTCATGAAATACAAATTACTCCTTACGTCCCATTTTAAGAGTTACGGTTTGACTGTTACGGTCAACCCGACCACCTTTTACACTCAAATTCAAGCATGATGTACTTTTCTTTTCTTTTTTAATATATGAAAACAAACTTGTAGTATTTTACATATATTTTATAGAAGTTATAATTTTGTTTGCTAAAAAAAATAGAAATTTTTAAAACTTCGTTAATCAAATTGACCGTAAGAAAAAAAATGTAACTCTTTAAGTGAGACTTAGCATATAGGGCAGTGAACGTCTTGTCTAATGACCGTGACTTTGGCCAACCATGGTAGCAATCACATCATTTAAAAAACTTTTAGTATACATAATCGTAAATAATTGTATCACTATGTGGTAAAAAAAAATGATTCAAGATAGTTTAGTTCCCTGCATTTTCCGAGCAAAGAGATAATTGGAAGTTCAAAATCGAGTTTTTTGCCGAGTAAAGATTAACACTTGATCGTGTATGCTTGCAGCATGCCAATATTTGTCGCTTGTTACATGTTGTTTGGAGAGAGAGAGCACAAAAGTTGAATTAAGCATATGCATGGGGGGGCAACTGTGGACCAGCAAATTATACATGCTTCTCTTTCTGAGGATTTTGATGGGACAAATTGTACTGGATTTCATTTTCATTCCATATTGCTCGCCTGTGCTTGGATACTGAAATATTAAGCAAAGCTCAAATATAGACATTGATAACTAATAAGTAGATCCATCTATCCATCCTTCTCCATCAAATGAACATTCTTCTGTCTAGTGAAGATTTGAGCTTCTTTGTCCTCTTATTCTTGTTCTATTCATCTCACCAGGAATCTCTCTCTCTCTCTCTCTCTCTCTCTCTCTCTCTCTCTCTCTCTCTCTCTCTCTGTCTCTCTCTCTCTCTCTCTCTCTCTCTCTCTCTCTCTCTCTCTCTCTCTCTCTCTCTCTCTCTCTCTCTCTCTCTCTAGTTAATTAAATGGGCCCATTTAGCCAATCAAACATACCTTGCTTACACCACATATTAAACTGAAGCCTTTAACAAGCTCTAGGCTCTACTCTACCCTGAGTTTTAGCAATTATATATAATTGGAGGATGCTCTCCACTAGTTCAATTAGTACATGTGGTTGTTTCTAATCTTATGTTTTCTTCTGGTTATTAATTTGATATTAGGTGGGATCTGGTGAAGTCATAGAAGATTTGACTTGCAGGTGTCCGCAGGTGTGGACAGTTTTAACTGTAGTTGGCTCCCAATAACATATATAATGGGTTTGTACCAGTCTAGTTGACAAGAACTGAAGGGTGTTTGACTATACATCTCAAAAAGTCAACCAATCTAATCTTAATTGGTCATGAATAAGATAATAAAGGATCTTCAGCTCATTTGTTTCTTGATATTTAGTCAGACTGATGTCTGTGATTGTATCATCACAGTGGGGATGAAATCTAAAGCCAACTAAGAGGAGTAGTGTACTAGGAGGAAAAGGACCACTTTTCTTGCATTGCATCAGGCGCAATGCGCTAGTGGGTCTCTTTTCTACAGCTTTTTTCTAGCAAGCCATTACACTACTACTACATCTTATCTTCTTATATTTCCCCTGCTAAAGGCAACTAAATCAAGCTCCATTTCCATGACTAAAAAGAATAAAAAGTTAGCAATATCTTTCAAAAATAAATACAAAACAACCCCAACAAGTAGAAGTAGGTGTCATTTTTATTAACTGGCAGTAATTTTTTTTGGCGAAGTGAGGCATAAATTAAATACACCTCATAGCAAAGAATAAAAAGAAGAAAGTCGGTAAGATGGAGTGTGTTTGTGTGTGTGTGTGTGTGTGTGAGAGAGAGAGATAGAGAGAGAGAGATCAAGCACATGGATCAAATGGTCAGGTTTGTTCTAGCTTAATCAGAGGTCTTGAGCTTGAGCTCTGTAAACGCACTTGTGTAAAAACCTGGTAAGGAGAGCTTTGTTGCTTTGTGGTCCTACCCACTCGACTCGAATTTGGATTAATTAACAATTTTTTTGTGAATCAAGTTTAATCCGATGGTCACGGATTGTTCTAGCTTAACCAAAGGTTTTGAGTTTGAGCTCGGTAAACACACTTGTTTAAAAACTTGGTAAGGAGAGCTTTATCGCTTTCGTTGTCCTACACTCCTACCCACTCTACACAAATTTGGATTAATTGATAAATTTTGTGTGAATCAACTTTAATCTGAGACTAAAATGTTTTGTATCACTTTTCCTGCGTAATCATTAACCTTAGCCGCCTTGCATCAAGAAGACTATATAAGCCTCATACTTGTTTCGGTTTCAAGCTTGGGCACTCTTTCTTTCAAATTCCCTCCTTGCATACTTATCTCCTCTTTTTTTCTTCTTCTTCTTCTTCCTCCTGCCAGCCTAATTTGTTGAACTTTTGTTTTCGGTGTTCTTTTCCATGATCATTTGCACAGACAATTACACTAGTTTACCGCAACTACCATATTTTTCGGTCTATTAGTCTGACATTTTGATATTATCAGAGCTTATGAAAAATGGGTAGCTTTCAGAACTTGCTGTTTTTCATAGCATTGATTTATATTCTTACACCTACTTTAGGAAGTGACTCCAATGATTCTTTTTGGCTGTTGAGAATAAAATTTGAACTAACTGATCCAAAAGGAGTTCTCAGCAATTGGTCACCAAAGGAGCGTATATGTACCTGGAATGGACTAACATGTTCAGGTGATGGAACCCATATTCTGGGTTTGAATCTTTCTGGTTCAGGCCTATCCGGTTCAATCTCTCCCGAGTTTTCTCGCCTCGCTTCACTGCAAACACTTGATCTTTCAAAGAATTCTCTGACCGGCTCGATTCCTTCACAGCTTGGACAGCTTCAGAATTTGCATGAACTGCTTCTTTATACAAATTTTCTCTCCGGTACCATTCCCCGGGAGATTGGTCTTTTGAAGAAGTTGCAGGTTCTTCGTGTCGGAGATAACTTGTTAAGCGGCCAAGTTACACCAAGCATTGGCAACTTAACAGAGTTGAGGGTATTAGCCCTGGCTTACTGCCAATTCAATGGAAGCATTCCAGTTGAAATAGGTAATTTGAAGCTTCTCAAGTTTCTTGATTTGCAGCAGAACAGTCTCATTGGCAACATACCTACAGAGATCAGCGGCTGTAAAGAGCTTGAAAACTTTGCCGCATCAAACAACGCACTCGGAGGAGATGTACCCTCTTCAATAGGAAAGCTTCAAGGTCTTAAAATCTTGAACTTAGCCAACAACAGCCTCTCTGGAACGATTCCAATCGAGTTAAGTCGCCTCTCCAATTTGAACTACTTGAATCTCCATGGTAACGAATTGAGCGGACAAGTCCCCTCAGAACTGAACCAACTGGTTCAGCTTCAAAGGCTTGACCTGTCAAGCAACAAACTCTCCGGAAACATAAGCCTCTCCAGTTCTCAACTAAAGAACCTCGAGGCTTTAGTTCTGTCTGATAATTTGTTCTCAGGGAGCCTTCCCGAAAACCTCTGCACTCGGAACACAAATTTGCTCCAACTTTTCCTCTCTGGAAATCATCTCTCCGGCAACTTCCCTTCAGGGTTGTTGAATTGTTCTTCCCTCCAACAATTAGACCTTTCTGATAATGACTTCGAAGGAGCATTGCCATTAGGCCTTGACAAGCTCGATAGCCTCACCGACCTTTTGCTCAATAACAACAGCTTCACCGGAACTTTACCTCGTGAAATTGGCAATATGAGTAATTTGGTAACTTTTTTCCTGTTTGATAACATGATCACAGGTTCCATCCCAGTTGAAATCGGAAAACTGCAGAGACTCAGCGTTATTTACTTCTACGACACTCAGCTGTCCGGAAGTATACCTATAGAGTTAACGAATTGCACGAGCTTGACTGAGATCGATTTCTTTGGAAATCATTTTTCGGGACCGATCCCGCCAACATTTGGGAAGCTCAAGAATTTAGCTTTCCTTCAGCTGAGGCAGAATGACTTATCAGGTTCCATTCCACCGAGTTTGGGCTATTGCAGAAAGCTTCAGAAGCTAGTCTTGGCGGATAACAAGCTCTCAGGGTCAATCCCACCAACATTCAGATTTCTCTCTGAGCTTTTCTTAATTACTCTTTACAACAACTCATTCGAGGGTCGTCTTCCAGAGTCTCTCTTTCTTCTCAAAAACCTCAGTATCATTAATTTCTCTCACAACAGATTCAGCGGTTCTATCTTTCCACTCTCGGGCTCGAGTTCTCTGTCCGTGCTAGACTTGACAAACAACAGCTTCTCGGGCCCCATTCCATCCAGGCTAGCCCTGTCAAAGAATCTAAAGCGTCTTCGGCTTGCTCACAATCTTCTGGACAGCAGCATTCCGTTTGAATTTGGCCAACTCACGAACCTCATTTTTCTCGACTTATCATTCAATAATTTGATAGGAGGGCTGACACCAGATCTCTCAAACTGCACAAAACTTGCTCATTTTCTTGTCAACAACAACCAATTATTGGGCACAATTCCACGATGGTTAGGGAAATTACAAGAACTCGGTGAGTTGGATCTTTCAACCAATAACTTCAATGGGACAGTGCCTCCAGAACTGGGCAAATGCTCAACATTACTCAAACTCTCTATTCATAGCAACAGACTTTCGGGTGAAATCCCACGGGAGATTGGAAACTTGACTTCTTTGAACGTCTTAGACCTTCAAAGAAACAACATTTCTGGATCAATTCCTCGGACACTTGAGCAGTGTAAGAAACTCTACGAGCTGAGGCTTTCGTTCAATTCTTTAACTGGGTCGATACCACCAGAACTTGGCAGGCTGACCGAGCTACAAGTGATCTTAGACCTCAGCTGCAACTTTTTCTCCGGTGAAATCCCGTCCTCCCTTGGAAATCTTCTGAAGTTGGAGCGATTAAATCTCTCATTCAACCAACTCCACGGAGAAGTACCCTCATCGTTGGAAAGACTGACTAGCCTCCACATGCTTAACCTGTCAAACAATCATCTCCATGGGAAAATCCCATCAACTTTTTCAAGATTCCCACCAAGTTCATTCATGGGTAATGATAAGCTGTGTGGCCCACCAATGGTATCTTGTTCGGGATCAACAGGGCAAGAGAAAAAGTGGATGTCAAGAAAAGAAGTAGCTGGGATAATAGTGGCCATTGTGTTTACATCCACAGTGATATGCTTGGGTTTGCTTTATCTCATGCTAAGGATTTGGTGTAAATGGAAGCAGGTTTCGATTTCTAGCGCTGACGGAGGAGCTGAGAACAAGAAAGAAGATGAGAAATGGGTTTATGGAGATGATCATGCGATCAGGAGTAGCGAATTCTGGGATTTGAACAAGATGGCCTTGCTACCTTCTTCACAGGACAGGAAGAGTGTTTCCATGGCAAGTTACATTTTCCATCTCAATATGAGTAGAGAAAGCTCACAGAGTTTATCACTTTCATAACTTCTTCAATGTTGTTCCCTTTTTCTTGTTTGATTTCCCTGTACAATTCTTTTCACCCTCTACCGTTCTTGTTAACATGTGATTTAGAGTAATGTTATTGACAATTTTTTTCGAGTTTTACATCATGTATGCCTTCCGAACATGTCAAGATTTGACGACTTGTACGTCAAGGCCTCGAGCAGATCTTTAGTCATTATAGTCGGAGAAGTTCGGTTCGGCTTGTCGTGAACTAGATTCTTATGAGCATACACAATTGCATAGGTTAGGTAACCAATCCTTGCAAGAACAATTCACTGAAACAACAATTTCAAATGTGGCAAAGTTAGCTCACCACGATCTCTACAACATTTGTACTAAAATACATGAAAAAATGACAAACATTTGTGATCCCTCCTCCTAAATCCATAGCATACAGAATCACTTGCAAATGACGGCCTCTATCTACGCCGGTGTCAGCAGCTAAAATTGGCAAGAATACACATCAATCTTCTGTCTCGGTCATTTTTCCCTTTGTACACACTAGTTTGCTCACTAACCTACTTTATCCGAGTCGTTTCAATCAATCTCCTTTCCCCGTTATTCTCACTCTACATTCACAAAGGTACCGACGTTTAATACCACAAGACAGTATGTTACAAATACAAAATGAAGATTTCCAGAATTTTACAATTACAAGGTGATGATTTCATTGATGCAGTGAAGAATCCTAAATTCTTTGTACATCGGTTTCCTCCTTCACATTCTCCAACAACCAAAGTTCAGCCAACATGCGAGAATACATGCCTTGTGCCTCTACCAGTTCAGATCTTAACTGATCCACCTGCATGAATAACAACAAAAATCTTAAATAGATATCTCGTACATTATTTTCTTTCTGTATCATTCAAAAGATATTTGGTATAAAAACAAAGGGAGGCTGATAGTCGATCCAAATGCGTGAAAGAATGACAAAATGACTTGAAATTACCATGTTTTCAAGATTCTTCTCTGTTTTCTTGTACTCCATGCATCTGAAAGAAAGAAATACTACTAAGAAATTCCTCTATAATAGTAAAATTCTGGAAAATCAAGGAAATGAATAATTCCGAGTATAAATATAAACAATCATGCGAACTAGAGACTTAAGGACCATAATAAAAAATTCAAAATAGAAGGTTTTTGTCTTTAAATTCATCACAGCGGCCTGCAAATTTTAATACTCCTCCATCCCAAAATGAATGACACTTTTTGTTCTTCATCAAGAAAAAAGGTGTCACTCATTTTGGGATGTAGGGAGTAGAATCATAGGGAGAGATCCAATGGAAAAATCTTTCTATTTTTGGTTCCTTAAAGAGTGCCTAATCGCTTGCAGCATTTTCCAAATGTCAATTTATAAAGTACTCACTGTTCTCGAAGCCTCTTGTTTTCTTCGATCACATTTATAGCTTCTTGATCTTCCAACTCCTTAGTAATAAAAGGCTGACAGGTAAATTGTAACTTGTAAGTATTAGCTACGAATTATCTGTGGAAGGCTTAATCACAAAATGGTAATAACAAAGTACTGTAATGCCAAGGCACCACCGAACTTCAAACAAACCTGTATTTCCAGATCGGGGTCAATATCAATATCAATTATACTGGTCCCTAAAGAAGATTTCCGTTTCACGACTTCCAGTTCTTTACACTGATCACGTTCTTTTCTCTTCAATTGCAACCCTGCACAGGTCATAGGCAATATTAGAAAGGTTGGCAAAATGAATGTCCTATTTTGACTTTTTTTTTTTTTTGGTTAACTTAATTAAATTTTAACCAAATATTAATAAATAATGTTTTTCTTAATGCAAATTATAGAAATTGTTATTGATAGTTTGCTTGATTTTCTTACAAGGAAGAAAAACTATGTTGAAGGATTATTAGTTAAATACTTTTTGATAACGTCTTATGTTGACTTTTCAATAAGGAAAATGCACTCATTATGGGACAGAGGGAGCAATAATAATAGCAGCTGAACTTTCATAGGTGTCTCACCTTCCTCTGGATTTATATGGAAGCTTGCAATGGTTCTAGAAGAACGTGCGGCTTCTGTGTTAAAATTTTTCCTAGTAACAGCATTGCCTCTTCTCAAGCCAGCAGGTTGGAGTGTGCCATGTTTATGGGTAAAAGTCGATGAACCATCAGAAGGTGGCGGAGCCTGAGCTTTCTTCTTAATCTGATAACCAATGAGTCCGCAATGATAATCCCTACCAATATCGAAAATGATTATTAGCCAAGAATTTTAAGGATCTAAACCAGGATTCACAAGGTCAAGGACCCTATCAAGCAGGGATAGACGAAGAGGTCATCTTAGCTCACCAATATTCCCATGTCATTTCCTTCAGGCGGCCCTCAAGCTTTTGGAAAACTGAAGTTTTCTCGAAATCTTGTTTACTGTGGGTAGGCTCAATAAAGTTTGCTTCAAGAACACCTATAAAAAGCCTTTAGGTCATTAAAGGCTGTCATTTTTGGAAAATACACGAGCAACTGAATGAAATTGAGGATTCTTACCAACAACACCTCTGCCTCTACTATCCGAATAGCTCACAACTGGCCAAAATGGCTAAAAATAAACCAATGAGCACAAATTATCAACCATATTAGTACACCATCAGCCAAAAAAATATGAGTCAAAATTAAATAAGATTACTATCCCGAAGTGTAGCCTTACCAGTATTAAACGATTCTTGTGGTAGACATTGAAGCCGTGGACATTCACATTTGGAGCTTCCTTTAGAAACCCTATAGTTGTGACAACTTGACGCTGCATCATGCATTTGAACACCAGAAACGTCAAATGTGAATTGACGGCACAAATATTAATTTTCACCAAATAGATAAACAGTATGAAGCATTGCAGGAGCTTGCATTTTATTTAGACCAACCTCTACGCATCCACCAATTTGAGGTTTATACAAGATAAACTCGGTATATTTGAGATCTGTGGCAATATTATGATACTCTACAACTCGACGGCGCAGTATTATGCAAAATGTTTCAGGTAGTTTCAGATACAAGACGGATAAGTATGCCTGCATAGTGTGAGAACTTGTTTAGCTAAATATGTATAATACAGATATAGATACACACGCACACATGTGTATGTGCGTGTGTGAAATTGTATAGATTTACAGCAGATAACACTTACACGGAGAGAATAACGGAGGCGGTTGGCAATGTGCTTTTCACTCACTGCCATCTTAGAACTATCTTTAAAGTTACTTTTACCTTCCCCAGCAATACAGATATCCTGTTGAATCGTGTCAGAAGGCCCCACCTGGATTGCATAATAAATTTTATGTGGCATATGAAAAAATGAGAGTTAGGTCAAACCTCAGGATCCGACTCAAAATCAAGCTCCATGGAACCCTCATCAATAAACCATAAATTGTACACTATGACTTTTGTACCATGCGCACCAATATCATCAAACTGCAAATTGGAATCAAAACTTTCTGATGTGAGGTAGGCCAAGTAAATAAATCAGGCTAGTCAAACACACTAAAATGTTACCATTCAAGGTTTAGGTTTAACATGGAAAGCGCAGTATAGTGACCATATAACACATAAAAATTGCTTTCAAAGGAGAAAAAGGAGTGCACTGGTGGACTGACTTGCGATAGAAGCTCTTCTTCTGTTGAATATGGAGACCACTGCAACAGCACAGAAAGATTGGTACTATAGTTTTCTTCCTGAAGTGGATCAAAGGAGTTTGTTGATGTGTTAAACACATAATCAACCTGCAATTTTTATGAGAGCCACACCAACACATTAGAGACGAGACCAGGTTTAATTTAGGATCTTAAGAAGAATGTTTTGATTGCAATACCATGTATACAAATCAGATAAATAGTTTTTTGTTTCACAAGCTATGTTTTATTATACGCGAGCAAGATTGCAATTTGTAAACAACAAAAAACACTTCTGTCAACGTCAACTCCATAGTTGGAAAAGGGTAATATTTTATAGGGATCTCAACTTAAGTATCCCAATCCTGTGTCGAGCATGTGTATGGTCAAACATCACGTCACTTACAGATGAACCATACTTGCCACATAAATTGAAATTGACAATTAGGATCATTGTGACTCCCTTTCCTAGCATGATAACATCTACCCCGGATCTTAGAGAGGATTTCCTCTTGATATAAATCAAAAAGGCAAGAGATGAACAACGAGTACATAGCATGATACGAGAACTGAATTTACCATAGGCACTACTATTCTGTCATGACCTGTCTGTGTCAAAAATGTATATGATAGAAGGCCAATGCTTTGAGTCAATTTCCTGTTTCCAAGAAAAAACAAAATGTCTGGTGAAAGAACTTTAAGAGGCTAAAGCATGACAAAAAGAAAAAAAAATGGATGGAGCCTCCAAGAATGCAGAAAAAACAGTACCACATATACCAATTCATGATATTTCAAGTCACATTTACTTAGTTCACAAAATGTCAGTATCCGATGTACAAGCAATCTTATGAAAGGAACATTCATAAATAACATTCCTCGCCCAGAACTTTGACTTAGCAAACCTCATATTCTCAATTGGTTCGAACAAGATATAAAGCTACTAATATGGTGTTTTTAAGTATAAAAATTTTCCACAGTGTGTCAACTAATGTCGGTACAAGATTTAGAGCAATACTCCACATTAGGTTCATAATTGAGCTTACGAAAGGAATCCTCATAATTAAAGAAATCCTTGATCAAGCAAACCTCATTAGTACTTAGAAGCTATGAATCAGGCGTTTTCAATCTCACAAGTAAGATCATTTTGGGTTCAGTTGCAGGCTTGAAGCAATCTTTTTGCAAATCCGTGAGGTTTAAATATGTTAAGGCATGAGATTTATTGACTGGTAAGCAACTTAAAGCATAGTATTTGACCAGGCAAACCTCATCGAAAATCAGCGAGGATTGAAACTATGAATCTGGCTTTGTCCAAAGACAAAAGTTCGCACAATATGTCAACTCTCAACTTGGTACACAATCAAACAATAAACATCATTCGATGTTACTTTGAGGCGATTTCATTGCAATTCCATGAGGACTAGTTTGAATCTGTTGAAGTATGAATGTATGATCTTTCTTTTTGACTCCTCTCTCTGGCAGCTTATAATCTTTTAGATTAGCTGGTTACGCACAGCACTGCTCTAGTTTGGCAAGATCTTGTTTGAGTTACCCTGCTTGCTAGTTTTTATAAGTGCACAAGCTGGGGCCCTGACTGGTTCGGAATACACCTGAACTTATATATTTGCTTTATGGGGCGGGGGGGGGGGCACTTTTTAGGGGATTGTTAAAACGAGATAAAAAGTGGTGTAATCTCTTTTTAGAAACTTCTGACTTCTTATGAGTTGGTTTATGTGATGGCATTGCACTGGACCATGGCAAAAAGCATTCATGTAGCCCAACCCCATGTAGCTGGGACAAAGTGAGTTAAATTGTCGAAAATTTATCGAGAAGCATATTCAGTGCTCAAAAAATAAGGATCTAAGAACCTCAATTAACCTCTGGAGTTCAAAACTTTTGCCCGCAAGAGACAGACACATTAGCTTCACAAATTTTTCATTTGAATCGAATCTGTTGACAATCATAAATACTTGACTCGGAACTTAATTCTCAGATTACAACACAAAAATGCACAACCAACACAAAATAAATGAGCAATGAATAATGCTACATCCACAAATAGATGTGCACTAAACCATTGTTGGCTACTTTTGATTTGACCAAAATCTTCATGGACCCTGTCATTAGGAAAAATTACACCAATTATAAAAAGCAATCAAAACTTTTGTGCACTTCTCTTGGTGGCTGTAGCATTGCTCATGAGCACTGGAGTATGACCAGCTGTTCAAACGATTAAATAGTGTTGCTAAAGCAGAGTTTCAGACAAGCAGAGACTATTAAATATTAGTACTATAGTCAGATGAGAACCTGTTAACCATGTGGCGGCTGAAAACAATAACATCTGCTCCCAGTCTCATAGAACTGGTCTTAAAGCCATTTCCATCTGAAAATCTACAAGTCAACTAATTAATATGAAGATAAGGACACAAAAGAAATTACACACGTGGAAAGGTTTCATACACCGTCCAATGGCCAAACTTGACTTCTTATCTGAAAAGCCAAAACTCAGACAGCGGCGCATTGCATCTGGGTCCATCCCACCCCCGTCATCTAGTTTGATTCATTAAATTCATTATTAGAAGATTTAACAAAATTTTCTAATTATATAAACGCCATATAAGAGACTCTTGTAAAAGATTTAACAATAATCGTTTAAGATGGATATGGTACAAGAAATATAGTACCTTGAATAAGCAATGCAGGGTTCCCATTTCTTGGATTTGTGGCTTTATCAATAATGACAAAGGTGGCCCCATTTTGTACCTACATAGAAGATGAAACATGTAATACAGAAACACAATTTCATGTCCACATTACTGAAAACAAACAGGGTATAGCCCTTCTTTCAAATTATGTGTAGGAATGCCCATGTCAATGCTTTTAGAACACCAACGTCAATGCTTACAGAAATCGAGAATCACCCGATTCACCTTAGTTCAGTAAAAAATATAACAAGTGGGCATCCTTGAGAAACTAACAGAGAGTATTCATCCTAAATGCTTCCATATTACAAACCTTAAAAAACAACTATATCCTTTTGATAAAATTACCTCATCGACTGCATTGTCAAGCAGCTCTGCTATGGCTGCAAGTATTAGAGTTGGTATTAGATATGTCATGTGTAAAAATTCAGCACCGTGTGTGAGGCTAAAACAAAGGAGAACATATACAAGTTCAAAATATGTAAAGTACCACCGAAGGCCCATTTGTGTGAAGTGGCATTTGAATGAAGAAACTTGGGGTGAATATGTAGATAACTCGATCCATCTGGTGACCAAGCAACTAGATATTAGAGTCAAATGAATCAAGCATAAAAAAACAAATGAAAAGATTCGTTGTTGAGGGCACAATACTTTTATATGAAGACTTAGGAGTAAGCACATCATTGTAGTTTCCAGCTTTCCAAAATTGTCGACAAACAGGTGCTGCACATATTGGCGATGATGAACAAAGGTTTGAATCATCAACTGGAGACTGCTCTTGATCTAAGACAGTGGTACCACTTTGACCAGTACTTAAAGCACTTGAGCTCCTATTGTCTTCAGAATCTTGTCTTCTGGACTTCTGTTGCTTGCTCGCATCAGTATGATACTGATTTAGTGGCAATGATCTATTTATAAAACCAGGCTCCATTTTAACTGTCTTAGCATGGATCTCTCCCAGATCATCAGTTCCACCTAAGTCAACAATGTCCATGGATCCCAATTCAGGTGCTGAAAAGGATTTAAAATAGTAAAAAATTGCGTTAGTCACTTTTCAGAAGGTTTTGAATCTTTTGATGAAAACAAAATTAAGAAAATCTTAAGCAGGCAACCAGAAAACTGACAACAACAATGGCATAAAACCAGCAAGTATATTAAAGATGTGGTAGCAAGATCAGTAGGGCAATAATATCAACTTTCCTTTGGATGCTTATGGGTGCAAAAAGGACAAACTTTGAGAGCACGTAAATAAGAAAAAATCATTTGAAAAGAAAAGAAGTTTCACCACCATCTAAGTGATTTGTGGCATCACCAATAATCTTACTCCAGTAAAACCGCTCCCAAGTCCTTGCATCACAAAATCAAACCATAAAGCAGCACATAAATTCTTCAACTGACACCTTAACTATTTCAGTAGCATCATAGAAAAGAGGATTGCTAGCTTGATTTGCATTGCTGGTCCTCTTTCTATCAAATTTAGCTTTTAGTAAGTTGGTAACATAACGTAGTATCAAAGCTTTAATAAGAAAGTTCATGGATTCAAGTCATCCTATTTGTGTTACTACCCACACTATAATGAGAGCAAATGATGCCACCCAAGATTGCTGTAAGGATTTGATTGGTGGGAACACCTTCAATAGGTGCACTGGTGGTTGACCCGGGTCTTTTAGCTTTTGAAGTGTTCGAACGTGAGCATGTCACATATGTGGAGCACATATGGGTACATGTAAACTGTGCATGTGTAACTTGCTCTTGGATTCAATGTTCAAACCATTAGCAATTCATATTCCTATCCCGGCTTGCCCTTAATGATGCTGGGTTAATGATGTCGTCAATTGTGGAGGCTCATGCATCCAATTCAACTTATTCTTGGACCTAGAACTCTTGCATCGGAGTCAATGAATACACTATGTTTTGGACATTTGTAATTTCCCTTCTTCGACCCTTCTTACTGATGGAGGAGCATAACAAAGTGTTTCATTTTATGCATCTAGATCAATTGGAACTCCAGAATTTTCATAGATTAGTTTTTGTCGCAGAATTTTTGTGTGATAAAGCGGCTATATGGCCTTTCTTGAGCGGCTATGGGAAGAGCCTATAATGTGGGGCCTATTTTTGAGATATAGAAGATTCAAGTCGTTTCTTCTTATTCTAGCTTTGCTTTTCCTGTCGCTTAACTCTGTTTTAGATGCTTTCGTGATGGAATTCTCATCCGTCTCTTAGTATCCTCTGGTATCTATGTATATATGTGTGTACATGTGTATGTGGTCAGGGTTCTAAGATACATCTAGGTCGTGAAAGTTTTACCACATGTTGGGTTTATTCAGCTCTCTGATTTAGTTCAGTGTACTTTTGGGGAATTTGATACTTGTTAAGTTCCCAACTCATCCAAAAGCTTAAGTTGTTAGAGAGGGGCTCAACAATGGATATCAAGCTAACACTCCCCCGACCTGTGACCCACACACAGCCAGAAAGAGAAACAAAGATGCCTTCGCACACTTATGGGACTCATTGGCATGTGTTTCAAGAAGAGCAAAATGCCGTGTTTTAGCAAGCTCGAGAGAACGTTGTGCTGCCCCTAATCAAGCATTTCCACAAACTTATCAATAGCCCTCGTTTTGACCATCACACATGTCCCCGTGTTAATTGGCAGATGGTTCTCACTACTCCAAAATCCAACAGCGACTACCAGATCCTTAAAGGAACACTAGGACGATAACATTTGCAAAGGAGTATTTGTGTCATCTACTTTGTATCATCTATATTTCATTATAAAACGCACCACAAGGTTAAAGTGGAAGGCATAACCGGTATCGGAAGAAATGAGCGAAGTGAAGAAACTCCAAATTTATCTTGTAAGGCCAATAACACCCTCGGGAAGGCATATTGAAAACCATTAATGAGGAGATCCCCTTCCCATGCCCTCTTTACTTCCTTGCATCATTTAAAAGGCATGCGCATCCAAGCTGCATCTTGTTTGTGCGTCATCTTTCCTTCTACCCCGACCACCCCGACCACTGCCTTTTAGGATTGTAATGGAAAATTTGGCTTACCCAACACATTTCGTGCCCCTTGCGGACACTTGTTTTCTATGTGTAGTAGTTCAAAACACAAGGTTATGTTAGAAAATAGGAGGCTTCTAACATTTTTCTTGACATTGATAGGAAAGCTTCATCTTTTCCTACTCAACACATGAAAAGATTAAAAATTTGTGTGTCTAAATGTGGTCATCATTTGGGCATCAAATCACACCAATGGACTTTTGGGGGAGAATATGGCAGGCACATTAAGCACATATATTCTTTGGGTAGTGGTAGGTACGAAATTTCTCTTATGGGGACATATTTTGCGAGTTGGAATTAAAGCAACAACACAAAAATAAAAGTAAATGTTTTTCAAGTATCATACCCGTAACTGGGTAGGAGACAAGACTGAAAGAGAAACTTCTAAGAGGATTATAGGAGAAGAATAATTAAGAAAGAAAGCTGTGATTTCACCATAAAAAAGACGGTGGGAGAAAGAAGGGCATCTAAAGTATAAACATACTAAAAATATATGTATACATACAGAACTCAAAAGCAAGTACTTATACCGAGTTTGGTTCATTGTTTCTGCAATGCTTATGAACCAAAACACCCAAAAACTTGCACATCCTGAAACGATGGTTTGAGTTTAGTTCTATGGAATTTTTGTTTTTTTTCTAATTACTTCCCTATCAGACTTGCTACAGTTTCACTTTTTCCATAACATAGTAGGCCCAGACAAGATTCATACCAAAACACCAAAAATAAATTTAAAGTGGCGACTGCCATAATCAAAGAGCTAATATTCAGATAACAAAGTAGATTAACTTTTGCACCTGCATAATAAGCTGAAAATAACTTGAAAGCATGAACCCAGCTGCAAATTTTAATAAAACATAATCAAAAGCCAATACTTCATCATGCAGCCATCCAGAGCAAGAACTCAACAACTCATGAAGAGTAACAAAACAACAATGCAGGTCACACCAAAGCTACTTACCTTGTCAAATTTGAAGTTAATGAAAAGTGCTTTTGGGTTGTATGGTCAATCAATTGATACTAACACTCAACCTTATGAAGCCCAAGAAATTGAATGTTAGCAACCAACTAAAAATCCATGCATCATCTTCACTCACAAAAGCTTTCTTCTTTCCTCTAAACTCTTTAGGGGGATTTGAGTAGTAAGAAGCTTTATTTTATGAACCCTATTCTATGAGCCCTAGATTTCCAATGGGATTAGGAGAGAAAATTCAAAGAAAACAAAGGGGTAAAGATGGAAAAATCCTTAAAACGGTTGTACTGTACAACCAAGCGTCACATGTACTCTTCCAATTAAATATTTCGTTGCTCCCAAGAGCCATATAGCACGTTCATTTATTGATACTCCGTCGTTTGAATTGAATTTAACTTTGACCATTAATCCACTTAACGTTTAATAATTTAAAAATAAAAATTATTTTAATTAAAATATCCTTCAATAAATTAAAGATTGTTTTTTAATATATTTGGAAATGTATAATGTGTATATTTTCCGGTTTAAATTAGGGTCCGATCACGAATACCATATATGGTAATATTGAGTGATATGGTACTGTTTACAATATGAATATGAGATGATATGAGTAATATGAGTTTATAAA
>JAOTQG010119426.1:0-10866 GCA_025631175.1 Iris virginica | reverse complement strand
ATGCGGTTTCGCGGGTTAACCCGCCTAAAACATCTTGCCCCGCGAACCCGCCCCGATAATATCTCACCCGCCTAAACTGCCCCGCATAACCCATTTAACCCGTGAACCCGCCCCAATAATTTTTTATACGGTGCGGTGCGGGTGGGTTATCGGGTTGACCCGTATAATGATCAGCCCTATTGGGGGGTGCAAAATTTTTTTCCTATAATTTTAGAACAGGGAAAGTAAGTGGACTAGGTTTATTATTGGAAATGAAAAATGATGGTATCATTGGGCCGGAAATTAGACGGATCTGATCAGAATGTCTTGAAAAATTTTTAAAAATTTTAGGAATAAAAAAATCAATTCCAATTTTCATCAAAAAAATTAAAAATCCATAATACGTTTCGATTTCGGAAGCATGAGGAATTTCGGAAATTTGGAAATTTCAAAATTTTTTGAATTTTTTTGAGATCATAGATATTTTTAGAAAATTATTTATAGAACAATTACATAGAGATAAAGTAGATAAAGATAAATTAATAAATAAATACATTTCACCCAAATCAATAATTAAATTAGTACAACTAAATCAAAAAATTCATAAACACTTAAATATTTATTTTTAAAGAATTTATGAAAATTTTAATTTATTTGTAATACATCTTTATATCTGAAGGAGCCAAAATATTTTTTACAATTGCTATATATATTAAGAAAAAATATAATTTTTTCCAAATAGAGAAAGTAATACTTACTAAAGTCTATTTCATATTCTTTTCAAATGTATTTCATAAACTTTAAGTATAAAGCTTTGCATAATTGTAAAAATGTAAACTACATAAAAAATAAAAATAGAGAAGAAAAAAATAATAAGTTATGCATATGTTGTGAAATGTCTAGTTTATTGAAATAAAAAGTGGCTATAATTATTTTTATCATTAATCATACTATTTTCTTTATTCTATAACTACTTACTGTATTTTGTTTCTTAAAAATCAACAAATGTTGTCTATTATCTTTAGTCCATTAATAAGATGTTTGAATTATTTGCAACATAAAATATTTGTCTGGTGGTAAGATCTTGCTTTGAGTGTGTAGGGGTAAACAATTTGATTCTCTTATTGTTTATTCTATAGTTTATATTAAAATCGAAAATCGAGATTATGAAATTTAAGTTTCGGAAATATTTCAGATCGGATTTCAGAATTTTCGAACGTTTCAAAACTGATTCCAATTCCGGTTCAAAAATTTTCGGAAAAATCGGAAATAGGAATTTTGGAATTCGGACTAAAAAAATTCGTTCCAAAATCGAAAATTTTCCGATCGGAATCGACGAATATCGAAATTTTCGTTCCAATTTTCAGCCCTAATTATGTAGCATTTTTTTATTTAATTTACTTTTAAAGTATATTTACTATAACCTCAATTTATTTAATTCTAATTTTATGAAATTTAAACTTTTTAAATGCATATCAGATACCGGTTACATGAAATAATAAAAATAAAATACAATGAAAAATCAATTTAAAAAATAGTTATAAACAATCTGAGGGTACTGGATGCCCTCATATTCACGACTTTTTCCTATTTTAAATAATTCTCGCTGTAAAATTAATTAAATGAAAGAATTAGCGTTCAAAATTAACGATTGAGGAACAGAGTTATCATTTATTTTCACATTTTATAAACTTATTACAAAATTGGTCAAGTCGAAAGATAAAAAATAATCCGCAAATTTCGAAAATTTTCAGTAACCATTTGGAAATTTGTTTAATTAAAATAAATCACATGACGTATTTAACATTCGTATGTCCAAATTTTAATATAAGCATAGGATTAATCATCCCATTATTATATTAAATAAAAAAATAAATTAAATTATACTTGTAGTTGTAATGATTCATGAAATTTTCATATAAAAATTATTAAAAATGAATTTTAAAATATATTAAATAATTAAAAATGTACAAATCAAATTGCTCACGGGGTACCTTCTAGTACAGTTTAATACACAAAGATTTCGGACACATTTTACACTGTTGATCCCAACATGGATAAATGATAAAAAGTTTTCTGAAACAGGTCCGTATATTACATTAGAGAGTATAGTCTATAATATCACATTAATTTTACAATGCTCTTATGTAAAAAACGTTACATACATTGTATACTTCTGAATTTTTTACAAGCTACAGAGCCAAGTAATATTAGTACCCTCTACGACCATACTGTATTTTCTCGGCATATCCATCCCATAATGGGATGCAAAAAAGTGTTTTACACCTTGCTTTGTGGGCTCCCCCCCCCCCCCCCTACTGTATGTATATTGTACATAGTTTCAAGAAACAGGTTGGATGGATTTGTTCTTATGCTGCCACTGCTGTCCGAAAGTTGAGTTTACACAAGCTTGTAGGAGTTCCAATGGTGCGCCACCATATCCAACTCTTCTCTTCTGTTTGCCGCATCTCTGCCAACTGCATTTTTGCCTAAATTCTGTTAGTAACCCTCACATATCAGTAATTCTTGATTTCAACACACACACACACACACACACTCGGCGTATCATGTATGCCAGGCTAAATTATGTATAAATGAGTGATTTTTTTACATGTGAAAACATATTTATTTGGATAGTGTTATATCTTACTCTGCCATCTTTCAGCTCGAATATCACAGAATCATCAGTGAAAGCAATTGGTCTAGTAGATGCCACCTGCAAGTAGTACGATGATAACCATTGTTAAGGATTAGATGGCAGGTACATATTTTAGGCAGACCGACACTGGTACTGATACTGACCTTTGAGTCACAGTTTTCGACTGCTTGTTGGTTTTCTTGATGGACCTTTTCGAAGTTCCTACTGGGATCTGCAGCTACGCAAACTTTTACTGTTCCATATTCCTCTCCTACTTTACTCCCCATGTAGGGGAAGCCACAATCGGCCCATTTCCATACTGATTGATCAGAGTACCGAAGATAAACATTGCCATCTGAACCAATCAAAAACAACTGATTAGCCCCCAAACAGGGTCCAGTTGAGCCGACTAGGGTCACGCTTATATATGGTGTTCCGTGTTCCACCCAATTCCACCCGTCCAATGAATTCCAGTGGTATTCAATTAGTCTGCCATCTTCCGAGAGCATGAAAAGAGAGCCTGTTAAAGTTAACGATGAAGGCCTCATAGCAGTTCCAGGCAATCTTGACAGGACCATGTATTGTGACTGGTAGTGCCCGTGCCATAATTCTGTAACTTTGTTATACTGATATAGCCTGCCGTTCTTTCCAATTACGAACACTATGTTTTCCCTCAGCACCTCCTGGTCTACTATACTCGCAATCTTAGTATTTGGTGGGCTTTTGCAGTCTTTCCACTTGAACTTCCTCAGTGCAACCTACATAGAATTTCATGGATTTATCACAAAGCATGAATTCTCCAGTTTGATCACTTCTCATGCCCTCTTAGGAACCTCCCATCACACAAAAACAAAAAAGAAGGAAAAAAAAAAAGAAGAGAAAGAGAGAGAGATGGAGAGAGAGAGAGAGAGAGATTAAATAGCAATCTGATGCAAAGAACTTACAGTGAACTGTAGTAACCTCCCGCTTTTGCTCACAAAGAAGAGTGCATCTTCTACTGTAACTTTACGAGTTTTTCCAGGGTCGAAGTCCCATGGCGGGCCTCCAATAACTTGTCTTCCTTTCCTCATGGCAGTGCAATTTATCCATGCTAGTTCATTGCTGCTTCTTTCTCGAATAAGCAAATTCTTATGCTCATCAACCAAAAACAAGCTGCCATTATAGCTCCCAAGCGCACCTCTCAATGCCGTCGAGTGCTCGTGTGTTAGCCAGAACCATGCATTATCAGTGTTTAGATATTCAAAGGTTAAGCCACCATCTGTTACGAGAAAAAATGATGTACCCCGATGCATCACACGTAGCCGAAAGTTTGTATCCACCCAATTTTCGGACGTAGGATACTCTTCTGTCGATTTCTCTGAGCTACCAATAGACGCAGCTGGGGTTAAGTAAAACTCTTGTACTTTGCTACCCTTTTGCCTTCTTGATCTCGTACTTTCTGCATCATTGAGGTCATCTTTAATGCCAATTATGCAATTTGAGGGTCCCTGTTCCTCGGTGCAGTACTCTGCATTCCATCCTTCTGTCTCTGGGGCATCTAATATTGACCAGACATACTTGACTAATGTTTTTCTTCGAATATTGACCTGTGGGGAGGGGCCCAAACTTTCACCACCCAGGCCTGACTGATGGAGTTCTCCGAGCCTACCATCATCTAACGGAAAAATGATTCTACCTGTTTGTAGTTGCAGTCCGGTGATACCTTTTGCAACTTTAGCATGCAGTGGGTGCACGTGATTCACCCAAAACTCCTCACCGTGGCTCTCTTCCGCAATGCCTGTCTTCATGTGATGGAATGCATTCAGAATGTAGTTAGTATATCCCATTTTCCACCAAGTACTGAATCACATCATAATAGGATTTTGTAGAAGGTATGAGGCATACCATCTTTCGGGATATGATATTCAAAGACGAGTCCTGCTGCTGTTGTAAGAAAGATGAAGTGCGATTTATCATTTGTTTCGTCTCGTGGAATGGGCGTTATGGATGTCAAATGGTGATCTTTTGGACTTCCATGGACTATCCATTTCCATTTCCTTCGATGTAGTCTTCTCTCAACCAAATTACCACCCTGTATAATCACATTTCTTTAGGGAAATGAGCAATGTTTGACTAATAATCTGAAGTTATACAATGAGCGCGTGAGGCAGATGGGATCCAAAAGAAGCTATTTAGTCACTTCTATCAGTAAGTTATGCACGTAGTACCTTAGTTAATAGGAACAGTGATACGGAATTGGCACCATTTATTCCTTGTAAGCTGCATCCTGTTGATGCTGTCAAAGCATTATCTTCATTTGATCCTTCGCTCCATATATGCTTCTTCCATAGCGGCTTTGAATTCCTGTCAAACTCGTAAAGATCCCCTGAAGAACTGCAGTTTGTTATCCAAAGTTTAGCATACCATTCAGCAATCCAAATTGAGAATGAGAGGTATGAACTAACTCACAGCAGCTAACACTTAAATACACACACACACACACACAAAGAAACTCGCAAAGCTGACCTCACTGTGAATATGACTTCGGGCCTTATGGTAGCAGCATCAGCTATTGCTGCAACATTTGCACCTGGAGGCCTACCATGATTTATCCACCTGTTTAAAGAGCACGACACAATAGTCTAATTGAGCCTGAACATGAAAATCACTCAATTTGGCCGAAAATGGCTTTGGCTACTGGCAGGTACTAATAAACAAACTGTTACTCAGATCTCACCTTGAAGGCTCAATCTCACTGAGCTCTAATAGCCATCCGTCTTTTGTGCAGAAATATACGCTCCTGATGATGATACGAATACGACAAGTCAAATCCTGTTAGTAAGACTCAAATAGACCGACATAATCCAATTAAGCGATGAGGTAAACAAGACGTAAAACCTCAAATTCTTACTCCCTAGCTTGAGAAGCAACACCAGATTTCAATTGTACTGCAGTATCTTTTTCCATCTCCTTCCTTGTGTTGTGATCTAGGATTGGGCTGCAATCAACCCAAATAGGCTGTGAATTATCTCCCAGCTTCATCTGTAATAGAAGTAATCTCCATTCTCATTAGGAAGAAACACATTCAATAGCTTCCTTTAGCTAGTCCAAAATGAACGCTAAATCTTGTCAATGATCATGAATAAAATTTAACGCTCATTGTGCGGTGTGAAAAATGATTTCACAATCAATCATCTTCATTTCGTTACCCTTCATTTAAAAAAATGATTAATTTTGGCCCCTTTAAGCCATTTCTAAAAGCACAAGTTAGATGTCTGAAAATGAGTTTACAACTTTGATCAACTCCAAGAACAATAAAAAGAGAGAAGTTTATCAAAGAGTATCACCTGAAACAGATTTCCAGCTTCTGATAGAGCAAGAATTGTCTGATTGACAATGAAAATAGAAACTGCAAAACCAGCTGAAACAGGCAAATCATGGGGTGCAATCACCCACATCAGTCCATTCCAAAACCTTTCATAAGTGGACCCACTCTCCCCAGTTACCCAAATTGATGTCTCTGACATTTTGATCATTGAAACCCTTTTCCTAAATGGCAAGAAAAGAGATTCCTCCTCTTCCCCTCCACCCATACCATCTTTCTTTTGCTTCTTCTTCTTCCTCTTTACCTTTATCTTTTGCAAATTCTCCTTTTCATCAACACCATCCAATTCATTCTCAAGATTAATCCCTTCTTCTGTTCCATCAATTGTGCCCACTATTGTACAGTGATCATTGATGCAAGAAAGTATATCATAAGGCAATTTCACTTCAACCCAAGTGTTTGATTTCTCTTCAAACTCCCAAAACTTGTTGGTTTTCTGTTTGAACTGTGGATTGGTTGGTGGAATATATTTCTGTGGGCACCATGAAGAGGAAGAAGAAGAAGATGATGATGAAGACACCAAGTTGATTGAGAAGGTGATCAATGATAGGGTGATGATGAGCCAGATGATGATGGAGAATCTTGGAAATAAATTGGGCATGGTGGCCAGTGAACAAAAAAGAGCTAGATACTTATAAGATCATGAAACATGCCTTGGTAAGATATGAAGAACTTGGATACAGTAGTTGTAGTAATAAAGGACAAGTTTTGTTGGGTTTGTACCCTTTAAGATCATCAAATATGGGCCATGGCTGAGATAGCTACTCCTATACTTCCCTTAAAGAACACTAACCCAAATGTTGTTTTGGAAAATTGCAAGTACACTCCTCCCCCTTTACACTTTGAGAGAGAGAGAGAGAGAGAGAGAGAGAGAGTTTAATTAGGTGTGGTCCAAATGGTAAAGGTGGAGGGATGGATGGTAGTTGATCAGGTTCTTTAGATCCTACTTTGCATTACAGTCAAAAGTAATCCATTATGTCACCTTGTATCAATGTTAAAAGTAATTTTTGAAGTAGTTTAGCTACCCCAACAACATGGTGTTATGGTTGCTTCATAACTTCAATTATACTCCCTATTCTATAATTTTAATTGTTTTAATGTTTAATTACTTGGTATATTCAGGTACATATATTCGTGTTTGTAGACATGTGGCATAATTTTATAAAATTAACTATTTTATTTAATACAGTTAAATATTAGTTTTTTAAAAAAAATGAGAGAACAGTAAAAGAATTCAAAAAATTATAAATTTAGAGGCAGTGTGAAAATATTTTAAAAATTAAAATTTGGGACGAATTTAGACAAAAACCCAAATCAACTCGATGAAAATTTTTATCCTGTATATATATTTTCTTTTTCTTTTTTAAAGCAAGAATTTTTTTAAACCCCAATTAAAAAATAAAAGAAAATATTCTTTTGCTTAGAATTGCATTCATGGAATCTTGGATGCACCTCCTAGCCACCAACTGACTTGAGACGTGAGACTATATGGGACCCCCAAAGAATAAAGTCTATAAGAATGTGTAGGACCCACACGACCATCCTAATGTGGGACCAGTTAACATAGTGATCGTCAATATTGAGGCTTTTTAAATCAAACTTTTAACAGTAGTAACAAAATTTGGTTGATCATCTTTGGGCAAGAAAGAAGAGATGGGTTGGGTTGGGTTGTGTCATCTTCGGCTGATGTAATTGTTTTCACTAGTGGTTGATAATTGAGGTATGCGACTTTAAAAAAAAAAAAAAAGTATTGTTAGGTTTATTTTTTATTTTTTGTAATTTTTACACATATAAAGTGATTTATAATAAATAAAGTAATTTTTTTTTTGAATAATATATTTATTTAATTTTTAGAAATTAATTTATTAATATTATTCCATTTTAAAAGATAAAGGATTTTAAGGGTTCAAGATAGATGAAGAGCAAGGGGTGGAGAAGATGAAAGACGAGGGAGGGAGGGAGGTCATAAATTTGGGAGATCAGATTCTTTATGGCATTTTGTGTGTTATGCTGTGTGCCACATTCACATATTAGTGGGACCCACTAACAATGAGATCCACCAGTATATGAATGACGGTATAGAAATGACATAGGAAATCCGAACTCTGAATCTAGGCTATCTATCTAATGATAAATTAATTAAGACTATTTTTGGGTCGGGTTGGCTTGGGTGGGGGTTGACGTTTTCACCTGCCTGCATCTTCCTTTGCCTCCGTCTCTACCCCCACACCCTCCCCATTATTCTCGTTCGTTCGTTCTTTTTCTCTCTTTCATCTTAATCTCTTTTGTAAAAGTCACCACTTGGACAATCACCCCCCAATTCATCCCTCTAAATTATATCGAGCGTCTAGACATTCCTAGCAAGCAGTATCCATAATGTATATAGATGTTATAAATAATATACATAACATATACATAATACACATAAATTATGTTATGTACATTATTTATAATATTTATGTACATTATGAGCACACCTTGCTAGGAGTACCTAAACGCTCCATATAAAAACTGATCCATCCCCCTCCCTTGTTTGTCGTCTACTACACTATTAGTATTATTTTCCACCACAACCTTTTAGACATTTATCAAAATACTTGACCACCCCCTTCACCGTGATGTTATGGAATTCTCGAGCTCATGCCTCATTTCTCATGTTTGAATTGAAATCGACCGTTTTCATTACTTCAATTTAATTTTCAATTTTTTATATTAAATTTGCAACGATTAGGGCCGGTCAATCTACGTCAAAGCTCAGATATGCCATTTTGGAGCTTATGAACAAATCTTTCATTTCTATTTCACTTCACTTTAGTTTATACAGTTCTATTTTCATGTTTTTTTTTTTAAAGAAATTGTTTGAACAAGATGTGTACAATTATATGAAATTATATTCACCGTAATTTAGTAAATTAAATTATGAAGTTGATTGAAATTTTTATATATATATATATATATATATTTTTGGCCCCAAGGGGGCATGGAAAGGAATCGAACATGTGACCTTACATATTATAAAGTACGGCTCTACCACTGAGTCACCTCTTGGTTCCCTTTATTTTATATATTTGTTTTGCCTTCTATCAAAATTTAAAGTTTGTATGCTTGTTTTTTGAAATTCGAAAAATTCATTTCAAATGCTTACTTGTTAGTTCAAATGTAAATGACACGGAGTATATATTTAACAGAATAAATAAAAGAAACTAATTAGTATATATTTAATCGAATTAATAAAAGAAAGTTTTAATTATATAATTAAAATACGGTCTAATGGTAGAGTTGAAACTTTACAATATGTAAGATTTCATGTTCGATTTCTTCCCATCTCTTTAGAGCCCAATATATATATATATATATATAATAATCTATTAAAATACATGCAAAGTTGAATCGATTTCTTGCCACTAATTATTAGCGCAGAGCAAGCAAACCATGTTTGACTTTTAATATTTTTATTGCAAGAACGTGTATGAGTGGACCAAGGCGTTGCTATCCATAGTTAATATAATTGAGTGAATCTTGGAAGAATCTGCATCTTGTAATGTAGCTCAGAAGATTCTAAACTACACTCTGGTACCACTTTCAAAGTCGCGTGCCATTCACGTGAGGGAGTAATGAAAATATTTATATATTCAATATTCATAATCATTTTTTTATATTATTGTGTAAATTATATTTTCGGTCTATTAAATTATATACATTTTCTTAAGTTGATCGTTTAATTACCAATTTTCAAAAACATGTTGCTCAACTTTAACTGTTTTTAAATATGTCGCTCCTGTCAAAATCATTTTAAAAAGCTACTCTTCTGTCCCAAAATTAGGATCAGTTTCTCTTTTGAAAAATTAACAAAAAAATTATTAAATTAATTTTTACAAAAAATTTCATGATTTAATTATTATTTAATATTTTAGTTACTGTAAGAATAATAAGTAATTGATCTATACATTTGTTCGAAGATGCATGTAGCTAGATTATTCATAAAATATTTGAGCAATAGTTAGTTAATATGATTAAAATAAGTTAGCAATTGATACTCATTTTTAGACAAAGGAAGTAACATTGAAGGATGAAAATGAAATTTTACAAAAAAAATGATATTTACTTTGAAACAAAAGTTGTTTGGCTAAAAAAATATTATTAATTTAATAAATTAAAAAAATTATGCATCATATAGCAAATAACTAAAGATAATTTTTTCTTTCTTTTTCTCTCAATTTTCTTAGGGACAATACATTTCAACTTAATTATTATATTATTTTTAATGGATAAAGGTATTAAATTCAGGCCCGTCTCTGAATAAGTGCAAGGTACCCAACTGTACAGGGCTCCAAATTTTTGGAGGGCCCAATTTGTTTTTAGCCCCAATTAGTTATATTAGGCTCAATTCTCTTTTAGGCGTACAACGCGCAACTCTGCTGCATCTCTCGCTCCTCCTCAAAAATTATCTCTCGTCTTGCCCGTAATTTGTCTTCCCAAAAATTATCTGTCACTAATAAATAATTATAGCAACTTCTTTATCAATGGGGATTTAGGTCTAATTATAGCAACATTGTTTTGTTAATATCATGGTTATTTGATCATTCTTGTTTTAATTCTTCAACTTCTATAGTTCTAGCTTGTAATTGGGCCTATTGAGGTTGCTTAATTTGAGATAACATTTATAATTTTAGTCAAATAAGAGAATTAAACTTCTAGCTAAATTGTCACGCCCCGAGGCCCGTGACGTCACGTTTCCCGGGGGATGACGCACGATGACGATGACATCAAGACTTAAAACCATATCAAGACTATGTCATATAGCACATACACATACAACACACATACAACCATATATACAAGTCGGAAGGTGAGCATCAGAGCCACCCCCTGCTACCTCGATATA
>JAOTQG010119404.1:0-10871 GCA_025631175.1 Iris virginica | reverse complement strand
CAAATATCATATATCAATATCAAACACTTTCCATATATTATCCCTACACATATACACCCTCACAAATCAATTCAAACATTTCACATCACATTCTCTCTTCTTTCTCCTCGATTCACTCCTCACATTCAAACCTTCGCATCATATTCAAATCTTTCACATCATAGGCGCAATTTAGTTTTTTAATTCATAAACTCATATCATCTCATATATAAAGAGTACCATATTACTCAATATATCACCCTTATAAAACTGTTTAAAGTAACACTTTTGCCCTCAGGCATATGGCGCAGTGATAAAGGGGAGGGCGGATAGGCTCAGCGCGATAACGTGCAGGAATTGACGGGTTGGAGTTCAACCTTTTTTTTTTTTAAGTAACACCTTTTATTGGAAGCTCCTCACGTGGGAGTGGGATAGAGGGGGGATGGAGGAGGGAGGAGAAACAAACAGATACTACCACCCCATTCATTTTCCTCGAAAACCTTTCCCCGATTCTCCCTTGATCTAGGGCTCTATTTGAGCCTTTTCAGATCTTGTCATTCCACAATGTCAACAAACTCACAAACCCATTACGGCGCAGTTCCGACCATCGCATCACCGGAGCCGACATTGCACTACCGCGGCAGATCAAGCTCAGCCGCAGCGTTCATATCCACGCGCCGCCCATGGCGGGAATTCCTCCAGCTTTCATCCTTCTCCAAACCCTACAGCTACTCCGAATCCATGTCTCGAATCAGACGAAACATCAACCACTTCCTCTTCAATTACACCATCATTCTTCTCCTCATCCTCTTCCTCAGCTTAATTTACCACCCAATTTCAATGATCGTATTCCTAGTAGTATTCATCGCTTGGTTCTTCCTTTACTTCTCTCGCGGCGGCGGAGATTCCTCTGCGGTTGTGGTTTTTAATCGAACGGTTGATGATCGGGTTCTTTTGGTGGGGTTGGGGTTGGTTACAGTTGTGGCGCTGGTGTTCAGTGGTGTGGGGTTGAATGTGTTGGTGGCGCTTGTCATTGGGGTCATGGTGGTTGGATGTCATGGTGCTTTTCGCGGTACTGAGGATTTGTTTTTGGATGAGGATGAGAGTGGCGATGGCGGGTTGCGCTCTTTTGCTTCTGTTTGATTCTCATTTCGCAGTTTCTTGGACTTCCTTGAATTGGTTTATTTTGGTTGGGGTAAAAATGGAGGAGATTACGGATTTGTAATTGGGTTGTTTTGATTTTGGATGAAGATGTGATGTTGGATGCTGAATGTTGAATGTAGTAAGCAGACCTGACTTTTAAGCCAAATTGGGCGATGCGGTGCTTTATTGAAGAAAGAGGTGAGGGCAATTGTCTCTTGGTGCTTTCGGTTTTTCTTTGCTTTGATTTGAGTTTATATTCATTCCCTTTAGGTTTTTAATAGGAATATGATTTTGCTCTATTTCGGAAAGATTCATTGTAGCTTTTGTTGTATCTTGTATACTATCAGGATGGGTAATAGAAAAATGGGTCTATATTCACTGGGCATGATCTGTTCTGTGCAGCACTTGGTATTGTATTATCTTTGCAGTTTGTCCAATTCGGTTCAATCTTGATTTTGTTGTTCTTGTATTTATTAAATGACTCCCCCGCACACGCGCGGGAGTAATGCCATATCTTGAAATCAACAATTTTGCCGCCTTACAACATGTCAAGTTATTAAGTTGTTGTACTACTTTAGAAAATACCATATTCTATAATGATCCCACCGACGTAGTTGTGCAATTGAGGATTCTAGAATTTGTAAATCACAATATACGCCAAAACATTACAACCATTTTGGAGTATATGCTTTAGTTGAGAAAGTGGTGGAATAAGCATGCTTAGATGGTAGAAGTCTGTTACAACCATTTTCAGCCTATAAAGGGTTCTTTGGAGGGTCTCACAACTCACACGTGCTATTTTGATGGCGAATTCGAGTGGGGATGGATGGATGGATGGTGATGATGCCAAATTGGGATCTCAGGTTGGTGATGATGAATATGCAGGCTGTTTTGATGATTGGGAATGGCTTGTGAAAAAATAATTATAAACTGGGAGCACCTTGTGAGTTCAAGCACGGTGAAATTCGTTGCTAAAACCCTCCGGTGTGAGAACAAGTAAATGGATAGAGATTAATGACCCATGTGGTAGTCTCGTAATATCTGCGAAATTAGGATTTAGGGTTAATGTAGAGGAGAATTATCTGAGATTCCTTGCCCTGATCTTCTTGAGCTCGGGGGCTTTATAGCTGGGAAAGATCGTGCATCTCTTTTATCTGCTGAGCGCAGATGGCTGCTGTTTTTGTGTCAACTTCGGATGGCTGCTGTTCTCGTGTCTACTTCCGATGGCTGGCATCTCAGTTGAACATATACCCAGGCTACGCCACTGCAGTTTTTGTCTCCTACGTATCAGAGTTGTAGTCCTGTTAAGCTTCATTGTTGGCTCCTCCATTGGTTGCTGAAACTCATGTTTGGACCGTTAAGAGTCAGGTAAGAGAACACTGAACATAATTGAATGCTGTGGTTGTCGAGATGGTCAGCGTTTGTTGCTCCTTTGTAGTTAGCATTTGTGCAATTATGCCCATACAACTTAACGTTTTCTTGTTAGCGCGTGGTTTAGAGTTTCAGTGGAAATATCTGTTAGTCAAGATGACTTTACAAGAAGAATTGAATGCTTTTCACTTGCAACCTTGTTGATGGCATGTTGCTCTGGTTTCACATGAATTTTCTGGCTGTTGCTATTGAAGCTTTGCTTAGAGTTCTTTGCATATGTTCAGGGTCAGTTCTATACATACACACAGCACATAAAAATGATGTTCATCTGTGCATGCAGTAACTTTAGCATTTCTCTTAAACATAATGCCTGACTGTTTATTTTTGTGCTTGGTGCGAAAACAATGGTTGGAAAAAAAGTCATTTTTTAACCCTTTTATTGTTATATAATATTTTACAATTAGTCATTAAAATATAGTACCGAATTCTCTAATACACTATAACTTAGTTTATGATAAACTACATTTAGGTGGAGCTGTAATTATCTTCTTCTTCTTTTTTTTTTTTTCATTTCATTTTGAGACGTTTTATTCGAAGAATCCACTTTCAAAGTTAAGCTATATATTTATTTTTTTTTCCAAATGTTTTCTTACATAGTTAAAAGATAATTGTTTTACCACATCGTAGAAAACGAAAATTATAATTTTAATATAATTTGTAAGAAATTATGAAGTGCTAATAGTACATAATTAAAAAAAAATAACTTTTACAAACATGTACTCTTTTTTTCTGAACGAAGGGAGTACATTTTTTTTTTCTTTTTATCAATATATAAATCCACAATTTCCATGATGCCCAGTCAGATGTCTGAGTTGCCTCTGCTCTGCCCCCATCCCCCATCAAAACTGAAACTGCATCTCCGATGTGTAACCAAGTTCATTAAGATAGCCAGCCATTGATTTGTTCATTTCTGGAGGGCCACACCGCAGTATCTGCATCCATCCATGCAAATTAATTAGTCATCCATTGTGTAGCTCCTTCATATTAAATCCTGTTTAATTTGATCAACTCTATACTGATCATGCACCTCCAATATCCATTTAAAAAAAAAAAAACGGGTAACACGTAAATTAACAAATTATAGGCACTCGGGGTTCTTAGAAATTTGATCAAGAAAAGAGTTGCGAGCTCTTGAGATAAACCTGAACTCCAGTTGCTGGCGCCGGGCAGTGGGCTTCAATCATTTCCTTGGTTATGTGACCCAAGCCGCCATTCCACTGCTCAGGAGGCTGCGATTTTCATGAATTCAGTGATCAGTTCATCATGTATAACATTTCAAACGGGGCGAATATGTTATGTATGGTGAACATAACGAAATTTTGATGTCAATTGTCAATGATCAAATACTAGCTAGGTAGAAGCTGGGGGGGGGGGGGAATGAAGTGATCATCAAAAACATCCTCTGGTATATACGGTTATCTGACCTGACTCAGAACATAGTAAACTGTGAAGCGGTTTGGGTACTTGCTCACCAGAGAATCCAAGTCTGGCTGAAAATTAATCAGGAAGAATATTAATGTTTCGGAAGAAAAATAAATTTGGTTACAGATCATAGAGGATAAAGAGATAGAGGTAACATGACTATATATACCTTCAAAAGAATGTCTTCGTATGAGCAATTGGCGTATAAAAGATGCAGAGTGGTTTTATCTTTCCGGTTTTCGAGTATGCCTCTAGCGAGCTGACAATAGTAGAGGAATTAGAAATAAAATTTGAGTGTAGAATGTTAAGTAGCATCAAGTTTCCAATGAAAGAGAGAATGTGCAAGATGAGCCAGACAGAGTTTCAAATATAAGTGCACACACACACAGACACAGACACATATATATATAGGCTTATTCAAATACAAACCTAAATAACCTGCAAATCGTGTGAACCACTAGATTCAAAACTTTGATACTTATGGATCATAGTTGATATTTGTGAATCTTAGTCAAAATAACACTAAGATCCACCAATCATGTAAGTTAGCTGGTGATGAGCTAACCAGACATCTTGGGTTCGAGCACCGGAAATGCAGTGCAGGTACGTAAACTTGGTAATGAGAGCTTTAACTTCTAATGAGGTGACCTGATATTGAATGGTTTAAGACCAAAAAGGAATTATGTATACATACCTGAAACATTGGGGTAATACCAGAGCCGCCAGCAAGCATTCCAATGGCTCTAGATTGTCCAGGTTTATACTTGAAACGTCCCTTGGAGCACGAAATCAAGGCAAACAAGTTGATTTTAGCACAAAATTATTGGCAAGTGATGACTACAAAGAAAGCTGCAAGAATACTATCTCAAGAGAAGATTGCATACAATTGGTCCCTTTGCCTGCAGGTAATCGCCTTCGCGCATCTCCCTAAAATGGTGCGACATCTTTCCCTCGGGATACATCTACTCCAGGTAAAACATAGAGCGTAAACATCACAATGTTTATACAGTTAGAGCGATACATTCCATAAGGTATATCCAGATGGTTACCTTTACAAGAAGTTCAAAGTAACCAACATCAGAATCCAACGTAATCGGGGTATATGGTCTCACAACTTCCTCCCCTTGGCTATCTTTTCCCCTGAAAACACAGAGTTACCATTCAAATGCTGTGTGAAAACTAGAACACTGAAAAGAGAGGAGAGAAGGAATTAAGAAGATGTGGTAGTGGAAAAACGCACCTGCATCTTATGAAGTGCCCAACAGGAAGGCCCAATACTGAAGTTGGAGTTGGAAGAGCAAATCTGAGTTTTGCAGTATTGTGGCTGATCTGACTTCTTTTAACAAGTTTAAACTCCTTAAATTCCTCAGGATCTAAGCAGCCTATGATCCAAGAAGATTTACGCCGTCAGTCTAACTGCTTATACGCAACTCCTCATGTGCCTGATCCCACAACACAAAGAACGCGCGCGCGCGCGCACACACACACACACTGGCTTCATCAATGAAAGGTTTCTATAACATGGGTACTTCCAAATCATGGTTTTAGAGTCAAGGGAATTCAACAAAACTTGAAGTTAAAAGGAGACATCCTTAATCATGAAATGGATCAATGACAGCAATTGAAGAAAACCAAGTGGGGAAAATTAAGAATTCAAAAGTGCACGCTGTCGGTGGTCTGTTTGGAATTCTGTCATGTCCGGTGTTCTATGTGTCAGCAGAGAACTTGAACAGTATTGTTAGGATTATTACTAGGAAGGAAGTGAAGTGCCGAAGGATGTTGTATGTCACCACAGAAGTGAAAGAAATGAAAATTAACCTCAAGGTAGAGATTTTATTCATTTAATAAAGAAAAGTCTATCCATTTCATCAAACCTTTTGGTTTCTTTTGAAATAGGCAGGCAGCAACAGCGACCAATACAGCAACAGCAGCAACTAGGAGACCTAAGTTGTCTGGAACTGGAAAGTCTAACAACTCCATATCACACCCAAAGACAAAGCAGACATTAACATTTTGAAGTGTGCACTTTTTTGCTTGTAATATATATATACTATCGGCCTGCTACGGGAGCTTGTGGAAAATGTTTTTTACATATTCATGTGACGTTTTCTAACAACTTAAGCTTTTAGAGAAGTTGGTTATTTATCACGATATCAGAGCTCTAGATTTGACAAGAATTTGAGTGTCAAATCTTCCCGCTCTCTGTGTATGCACGTGAGGCGGAGTGTTAAAAGCAAGATATACATATTAATTTGGCTCTTTCAGAAAAAATTATCCCATATGTTATCATTTGGTGCTCAATAAGAGGGAAATAGGATGATGTTTCACATTCCCAAATTACCCTAAAGCTAATCCGAAAAAAATTACTCTGTTGTTCGAAATTAATTCATGTTATCCGTCTTTGCTATCAAACTACCTTATTCTTTGCTTGTCCGAAGTTATACTCCTATGTTTTATTCTTCTATATGAAACACCAAGGTAAGAGTTGAAGTAAAGCATCTAATAATTCACTTGTAAAAAAGACATTTTCTCCTTTCAATTGAAGGAAGGCATCTAAAAATGCATATGTTAAATATCCATTTCACTCTTTTCTGGAGGAACCATATCATCATCTTTGCCTGTTAAAGAAGTCATTATAGGGTATCTGATTTTGACCAAGGCGAAGGTGCCAGTTGAAGAGAGCACCGCGTTGAAATTACAGCCGCAAACCCCCCAAAGAGAACCCTAAAGTCTCAGAAAAGGGGGTTTAGACTTGTTTATCGCCCTACTTGAGCTGGCTCGTTCATTGCAGAGCCAAATGCCACTGGCTTTTTGTCATGCTTTTTCATTATACTACTAAACAGAGAATAAGTAAATCAAATATTTCATCAGCTGCAAAATAAACAAACTACGTACATAATTTACGAACTAGGAACACACTACTTGCAACATTTACCAGTACAGAAAGCTTAATCAATAATTTCACCCTCCTCTTCCTCATGTTCCACAACTGTCTGGGAAAAATTCCCTCGTGATTGCACATTAGCTTCATCATTGCCCTCGTTATAGGCATCATCGTTTATACTGACACGATAATTTACTTTGGTAAACGTCTGACTGTCTTCGGAACAAGTATTCTCCGCGAGGGAAGATTCCCCTTTAACCAACTCCCCCATCGCACCTATTTCTTCAATGCTTATCGGAGGGGATCCTGATTCTTTAATGTTAATCTGAGGGAACCTTAATGGCTTCTCTGGCCAATCTTTGAAGAAAGAATTCACCACTATGAACCTAAAAGCCTGCAGCAGATGGCTTTTATCTCTACTAATCTCTGGCGCAAGAAGTTTTTGCAAGAGAGTCGGTTCCCTCTTTTTCATAACAGACCTGCTCGTATGATCACTACTTGGGCGGTGTTGCTTCTGTATAGATCCATTGTTTTCTTCATTATTAGTGTTGCGACAATCTTGGTCTCCTGACATTTGCTTCTTCTTGAATTTCTCATTTTGATGCAACTTTCCTCTTTTATTTAGCTTGTTTTGGAACCTTCCGTTCTTACCCCTTCCCCTTTTTCTCCATTCCTTTCCATGCCCTTGTTCTGAATCTGATAAATAAGATGATGGTATTTCTGCAACTTCACAACCTAACTCCGCCTGTTTTGCCAGAATTTCCTTCAGTTGCTGCCACATGTCAAAAAGATAAACAATTAAAAATAAGCAGAAACAGAGAACACTTGGATTCTCAGATAAAGTTCAGGATAAATATCGACAATATAGTGATAGAACTCCGAAAACATACGTCGGTGGAACATATAGAATACCAGTTTTGACAGAAAGCAACTGGTAGAGGAAGTTTGAAGATTCATGGAAATGAAAGCATTGCAGCAGGGAATAGTAGAGGCATGCCCAGTTTTCAACACTAAAGAGTGGCATGGGACTTGGGCTGCAAATGAGCTGAGCTTTGGCAAGCTTAAGTTTGGCTTGTTTGTTAAACAAGCTTTGAGCATAAGCTTCAGTTCAGCTTGTTGATGAACGAGCCAAGCTTCAATTCAACATTTTTGTAGTTTTAAAAATGTAGAAATTCCAACAATATTTAGCTTAGTTTCATAGAATATCAACTATATATTTTTAAATGAAGTAAAATTGACTATCTAACTTGCTCAACTAAATATCATAAATTTCATAGAAAATGATGACATATTGTATAAATTTCATACGTCAATCATAAAATATGTTATAAATGAGTCTAAATAGTTCACGAGCTTGTCCTAATGAACTATGCTAAGCTTGAGTTTGGCTCGTTTATTTAACGAGTTTTATAGTCGAGCTTGAGTTTGGTTCATTTTTAAAAGACAAGCTAAACTCCCACCAACGTTATTGCGAGACGAATTCGAACAAGTCGCTCGCTGGGTTCATTTACAGCCTTACTTCGGACACTTGCGTAGGAATAAACACAGAAAAGTTTACTCAAGGAATGCCAATGAGTACTCGAGGAAATAATACCAAGGCATTAGGGAGTGTTTAGAGTGCAAAATAATTTTATAAAGGGACAACTTCATAAATGGTCCCTGAACTTTTGCGAAATCCATAAATCGTCCCCAATCTTTGACTATCAATAAAATTAGGATAACTTTTCAAAATTTGGCCAATTTAATGCCAGCCGTTAATTTAACGACTAACAGCTCTGTTAAATGGCACGAGCCAATCACGTGCCCTCAAAACAAAGGGTAAAAATGGAATGCCAAAAAATTTCTTCTTCTCCGGTGGAGAATTCGGCAAAATGATCAAGAACCAAACAAACAAGAATCACACCAAGAACCAAACAATCTGGACACCAAATCTGGAAAATTTCTTATTCTTCTTCACAGAATAACCGACGAAGAATATCGAAGACGAAGAAACGGTGGAATCGAAGAAGAACAGATCATTGAGCAATCTGGGTTTGATTTTTCCGGCCATCTTCTCCGGCGACGGGCGAATGCCGACAGCCAAGTTGACCACACTTCAGATCTGGCGGGCTACGACAACGGGCGTGCAGGGAATCGACCTCACGGACGAAGCTTTCACGGACGTATTTGGCGTAAAACCCAGATCTGGGCAAAATCCAGATCCAGATACTTCATCTTCTTCTGGGCACCAAAGAAAGAAATCAACCAACTCCTCTTCCTTGTTTCCGCCATGACAGCCAAGGTCTCAAGCGATCTGGGTCTGATCGGAATCGGCGTTTCGATATCTCCGGTTCTCTTGAATCGAAATCAATGGGTTTTGATCGGAATCAATGTGTTTAGATCATAGCTTGTTTGGAGCATGGAAGAAGAAAATGAAGTGTGAGAATCAGAAGTGGAAGAAGAAACAGAAGTGGGAAACTTGTCGAAGACCAGCCTCGAAATCAATGTATTCCAGCAGTTTTTTCTTTCTATTTTTTCAGTTGTTGAGTTTATAAAGTAAGCATATGTAATCCGATAGATGAATATGCATCAGATTTGGGTTTGTCTCGTCGGAGACGAAGAAGATATGAATTTTCGTCTCGCCGAATTTTCAAGAACTTGCCGGAGAAGAAGGAACCATTTTGTATCGTTCCTTTTTTGCCCTTGCTAGTAGGGCACGTGAATAGCTTGTGCTACCTAAGAGAGTTGTTGGACGGAAAATTAACGGTTAGCTTTGATTTGGCCGAAAATTGAGAAGTTATCTTAATTTTATTGATCCCTAAAGTTAAGGGACGATTTGTGGATTTCGCAAAAGTTTAAGGACCATTTATGAAGTTGTCTCTACTTCTTAATAGCCCAAACTTAGTTTTGAACGATAGCGGATGCCAACAAAGTTATCCGGTAAATTTTTTCCTTCCACTTTAGTATATATGTTGATCACATAACACTTCAGATGCACTGATCAATTTCATCCAACCTAATTTTATTTTATGATTAACATCCTCTTCAATTTCTCCATTTTAGTGAATGAATGATCGTAGGTATCACTAGCAGAGGCAAGTGGGCGGCCGCCCCCGCTTCAACCCCCCCACCCCACCCCCAGCAGCAAAATTTTCTTTATACACAGGTTTAATTTCCGGCTATTCCCCTCTCCCCCTCCCCCAACCTCAATCAGTTTTCCGTCACATTTCTCCGAGGCAAGATCCTCTGTCCCACTCTCTGTCCCACTCCAGCTGGGAGATCAGAATTTCATATTTTTATTACTTTTTCTAGTCTTTCTTTTCTGTTACAGAATCCGAAAATGGACTTCTTGCTAAAACCTTTTCTCAAGATATCTTCCAAACTGTTGGGGTCCTTGCTCCGGATCTTGCAGCTTACTTAATATGCAATATTTACAGACAAAAGTCGTCGATTATTGGGGAAAAATCAATAGACTTTGAATGTCAAATCAGGATCAATTTCTGTAGAAAGGGGGAAACGAATAAGTTCGTCGAGTAGCTCAAGCAATCGAAGGGTGGAATACTATTAGCGAGCCCTAGGCATCGACCTATTTGATAGAAGGGGCGGATAACCTCAATAATCTTCAACTCCCGTATTCGAACCATAGGTATATTACTCTTTCAACCCAGAACGGGGAATCAGACTTCGAAGGATGCCCAAAGGAGACCTTTTGAGTGGTCAGCTTTGGCACCTGCTCTGATGACCTTAGGTATCTATTGGAAGTCGAAAATCAATTTGATCGAAATTTCGTGCCCACACTAAGATTTAAGGACTTACTAGTGGGACAGAGAGTGGGACAGAGGATCCCGGTTCCATTTCTCCCTAATGAAATCTCTAAAATTGTTTTTTTGTTCTTTTTCAAAATAGTTTTATCAAAACGATGTTGTTTCTTCCTAATCTAAAAATATATAAAGCCATAGTAAATAAAATTAATAAGCAAAAAAAAAAAAAAATGGTCGAGGGTATTGCTCCGGAACCCCATGACCCTTGCCCC
>JAOTQG010119393.1:0-10237 GCA_025631175.1 Iris virginica | reverse complement strand
ATCCTGCCAAGCTTTAACAATGAATCGAAAAACAAAATTGTTAATTAAAGATCAGATAGTTGAATAGAGTAATTATTTTAATAAACCAAACCACTGGTAGTCAATTTATTGATGAAAATAGATTGCTCCATCAATTTGTATGTGTATATCCACACTATTTGATATCTTATCAAATCAATTGTATGTGTATAAATTATTAAAATAAATTTAATAATACTTCAAAAAAAAAAAAAAAAACAGGGATACTCCTCCTAATAAATTATTCGTTTATGTGTATGTGGAAGAGAGAAAGAAAGCAGGAAACGTCCACAATGGGAAGGGGGTTGTGCAGAAAGGGTGTGTTTTTCACCTAGGTTTTCATTCAGATTTTTTGATTTTTCTCTCTCATGGTCCCATAAATTTTTTATCTCTCTTACTTTTTACTTTAATCATTACAAAACTCAAAAACCAAATAAAAAAATCAACCACGAAAACACACACAAAGGAATTTCATGGAGACAACAAGAGCAGCTTACGATGCTTCCTTTCGATCATCTCCAATTAATTTTTATGTGCGCATTTCTTTTGTTAATTGCCAATTGCTAAATTGATGAGAACATTCCAAGCCAAAATGTTTCCGTGGTGTAACATTTTCTTTTATTTTAGAAATGTTCCACTTGTGTACATCAAACCGATGACATTTAATATTAAACGGTTTCTCCGGATCCTATGTTATTAGTATTGATCTATTTTTTAAGTTTGAATATCCTGTCTTAAATGATGTCTAACTTTTGGTTTCTTCTTTTTTTTTTTTTAATTTTATTCGAATTATTTATAATATGATCCTAAAATTTTAAAATTTAGGATACTTATCGTTTTTAAAAACCATATAACAAAAAGTATGACATTTGGCACAAAAAATCCCAATTTCTATCTTCCTTTGCTTTATTTAAGTTCTTAACTATTTAAAAAAATAATTTCTTACCAATTAATTTAAGTATTTGGTGGGAGTTCGGATTTTCCGTCCCATTTGATGTTTCATTCTCTGTCCCATCTTTCTAAAACTCCATCATAATCGTTTAAAAGATGATTCTAAATTTTAAAATTCTAGTTAATGGGATATATCTCAATACTTAAGAGACATGAGACAGAAGATGAGACAGCAAGTGGGACAGAAAATCTGAATTCATTTGGTGGTTGCTTTCTTTCTCTTATTTTTCTTTTTTTAACTCATAGGACTATTTTGATTGGTGTAATGCATTTAAAAAATATTAAGTGGTTATTTTCTCCTCATGAAAGTTGAAACTCAATAGAGTACTTGCCATTAATTATTTATCGACCCACAAAAATTTTAATTATAACCACACATTTAATTCTCTTATTTAATTGAAATTACTTTCTTAAAATATTGTTCATGTGAAAAAGGAAAATTAAAAAAAAAAACAAAAGGAAAAAAAATTAAAGGTCGAGACTACACAGCGCAGTGAAATCACGTGGAACAGCGTTGACCGAATGTGATCACAGCTATAAGATCCAACGCACACCGAAGCTGAGTTCATAATGTTATGAAAATCACATGTTACTCTAGAGAAGTTAAATGAAAAAGTAGCAGAATTGAGATTGTACTCTTTGCCCCTTCAGATATAATAATTTATCCATCTGCCCTTCAGTTTGCAGGCTATTATGAACATTAATAGTGTTCTTTTTTCCTTCCTAGTTTCCATTAAGAAGATTTAATCAGACTAAATCATCGCCTTAGAAACTATAGCATGTATTACGAAAACAAACATTTTAAAGGAATTTGTTTCAAATTTCTAATGTATCTGCATAAGTGTGACAGCATGAAATGAAATTTAACCATTTACCTTGCTGGTAGGTTCCTACGATACATCAATAGGTAAATTTCATATAACTGTAGCGTGTTGCTGCCGATCGAAATTGTTTTTTACAATACACATTATTTCTTAAGCTTTAGGCGGTCATGTGAGTCATCTTCTAAAGCCATGATGGCAATTACATAATTTTCATTGTTCATACTTTCACCTGGGTGCACGTAGATATCTTCCATTCCAATTTCGTGGCATAGTCCTGTAATAGAATTTTCTTTCATGTCATCCATCATATACAACCCCTTTGAGTGGATGAATGAATTCATGGAGACATTACACGGAAGTACAGAAACTTACAAATGAGGGGGCGCCATGCAAATAACCTAAACAAAAGAATAGAAGTTAGAGTACTATCAAACAGAGATTTATCAATATGTTATGGACCCATAAAAAAGTGGGGTTAAACAAATTAAACCCTTAGCTTAAGAAGAGTGCAAAAGTTGCTTCATTTATACCAAAACGTTGCTGTGTTTTACAGCTATAATGTTTGTTAGTTAATATTATTTTTGCTTATTTCTTTTCACTTAAACCTTATTGGATGTTGAGCTCACACAATCCCGCAGTGATGACTGTCTAGGACTCTGTGATTGAAAGCTGTATCTAACTCAATATATCTATTCTATTCTAAATATAAATACAACTGATTAATTCCTGCCGTCAGCTTGTTTGTGTTCAGAAGAGAATGGACCCTTTTTGAGTCTCTTTTCTTTCTCTCTCTCTTACTAGAACACAACCCTTCTCTTTTTCACTTTCTTTCTCTGGTGCATTCATTTTTTAGAGATAGAATTGGAGTAGCAGCCAGCTGCTTTCTAATTTTCCCACCATCAAGAAAGAGTGAGAGAGGGAGCTGATCTGATTGGAAGCTGAGAGAGAGGGAGTGAGAGAGAGTGATCAAGTATGGAAACTAACTCAACATCCAAGTGGGTATTAGCATTGTTCTTGGCACTATTGCAACTGGGTTCTCAACTGATCCAGTGTAGTGTGACTTATGATAGGAAGGCCATTGTTATCAATGGACAAAGAAGAATTCTTATTTCTGGTTCTATACATTATCCCAGAAGCACTCCTGAGGTACATTACTGTCTTGAATTTTCTTGGCAGCAACCCAGATTGTAACTTTTCCTTTTCTCTTGAATTTCCTTGGGTGAAATGTGGCTAATTATGCTTCTTTGTTCTGATGGAACTGGAATTTTTATGCAGATGTGGGAAGATCTGATACGGAAGGCTAAAGATGGAGGCTTGGATATGATTGAAACTTATGTCTTTTGGAATGTTCATGAGCCTTCTCCTGGCAATGTACTTACTTTTTCTTTCAATTTTGATTTTATGGACTAGTATGTTGTTGCCCTGTTTTCTTAGGGATTATTGCTAATATTTTGGTTAATTTTCAGTATAACTTTGAAGGAAGATATGATCTGGTCAGATTCTTAAAGACTGTGCAGAAAGCAGGACTATATGCTCAACTTAGAATTGGGCCTTATGTTTGTGCAGAGTGGAATTTTGGGTAATATTTCCAGATCTGATACACCTCTCTCACACACAGTTTCACCATCGGTTTAGTAGCCCAGGATTACTGAATTGGGTTAATTTTGTGCAGAGGATTCCCAGTTTGGCTCAAGTATGTTCCAGGCATTAGTTTCAGAACTGATAATGAACCATTCAAGGTCTAAATTTCGACTTTTTATAGTTTAGGCTGGTTTAATTACTAGTATAAGTGTTAATAGTTACAATTTGGGTGGTTTTGCAGAAACACATGAAAGATTTCACTGAGAAAATTGTTAACCTGATGAAGAGTGAGCATCTGTTTGAGTCCCAGGGTGGCCCCATTATTCTCTCTCAGGTATTATAGACTTTTGATGTCTAAATCTTTCCATTTTGTTTAACTATTTGTTGCAAATATAGTTGAATTTTGAGTCACAGTTACACATTTTCTTTTGATAAATTTCTCTGAAATTAAGTGTATTTAGCTTGAAGTGAAGTTACTGAGCTGACGTGTCTGCAGATTGAGAATGAGTATGGGGCACAGAGTAAGTTGCTTGGAGCTGCTGGGCATAGTTACATGACCTGGGCTGCAAATTTGGCTGTTGGATTGGGAACGGGTGTCCCCTGGGTTATGTGCAAGCAAGAAGATGCCCCAGATCCCGTGGTGAGCCACTTCTCTATTCATTAAAATAAATCAAATTTGCAGCTATTGTAATTTCCGAGGGTTAAAGTGGTATTTAATTTTCTCTGCTAAGAAATTGCTACGTTTTTCGGCTGGAACTTAACTGTGACAGATAAACACATGCAATGGTTTCTATTGTGATGGTTTCTCCCCGAATAGACCTTACAAGCCCACAATTTGGACTGAAGCTTGGAGTGGATGGTATGCTTTTTTTTCCCGTTAATTCTCATCAGAGATAGAGTATAAAACAGTCATTTAACTCGTTCTTTTTTATGTCATTGTAATAAGGTTTTCAGAGTTTGGTGGTCCTAACCATGAGAGACCAGTTCAGGATTTAGCATTTGCTGTTGCTCGATTTATACAAAAAGGAGGATCATTGTTCAACTACTATATGGTTGGTTTCTCTCTTACAATATTTTCCCAGAGTTATGGAAAAGATATCATTTTTTCACTCAGTAACTAGTGAACTTGTTTTTCCTATGTTTAACAGTACCATGGAGGCACCAATTTCGGACGCACTGCTGGAGGCCCTTTCATTACTACCAGCTATGACTATGATGCTCCACTTGATGAATATGGTGAGCATCCAGTATTTTGATCCTCATAATTTGAAGCGTGGGCTCTTCCTTATAGCTTAACGTCAATTTCATCTAGAGGTGGATTTCAATTCGGGAAATCTTGATGACAGTCTCCCCTTTGTTTCACACTAAGAGTTCCAATTCCGCTAAAAAACATCATAAATTTCTTTTGAGTTTCTTTTTATTAGTATATAAAATTTCTAAATTGTCAACATTATAATTCTTGAAATTAAAGGTATCTGGACAAAATTTGTAAATTAAGGGTATTTTATAAAATGTTTACTTTCGAAGGCATGCTTTTTGGGCAGAACCAAGAATAGTAATTTTATGCTTTTTCACTAACTGATTGATTGCCTGAACTTTGATAGGCTTGGTAAGACAGCCTAAATATGGCCATTTGAAGGAGCTTCATAGGGCTATTAAGCTGTGTGAGAGAGCATTAGTTTCAGCAGACCCTGCTGTCACATCTTTGGGAAGCCTTCAACAGGTTCTGACATTTACAAAGCCATTTGTTTTTAGTTTCTCTTGTTTTTTAAGCTATAAATCCCTATGGGGTGTGTAGAAGAATCAGCCCGTGCAACAAGCTTTACGAAGCACTTGGTTCTTCTGTTGGATTACTCATTGCTTGAACTCATTACTAGTTAGATTTTGCAATTCAAGTCTCTTTTCACTGAATATTTGGCATTTTCCAGGCTCATGTTTACTCTTCAAAATCAGGAGATTGTGCGGCTTTTCTCTCAAACTCTGACCCAAATGCTGCTGCAAAAGTGATGTTCAACAACATGCATTACAACTTACCTCCTTGGTCCATTAGCATCCTTCCCGATTGCAGGAATGTTGTCTTCAATACTGCCAAAGTATGTAGACTGTTCAAAGTTTCAAGTGATATGTTTTCATGTCTTTCAAAATCACTTTTACTACTACTTTTCGGTACATGTCGTCACTTCAATGGGTCAGTCGTGGGGCTACTGAAGCATTGCTCCATTGTGACCTGGAAGTCATAGACTCAAACAAAGTGAACAATCTCTTTTTTGCAACCTTGCAAGAGCACGAGCCTCTTGTACTTTGGCATCCTTTTCTTGGGTGATACACCTTGCTCTTGCATTTTGGCATTCTGTGTGATACATAATGTCCGTGCAATCTGTTCCAGGTTGGAGTTCAATCATCTCAAATGGAAATGTTACCAAGCAACTCGGAAATGTTCTCGTGGGAGACATACAATGAAGATTTAAGTTCTCTTGATGACAGTTCATCTTTCTCTACGGTTGGTTTGATGGAGCAAATTAACGTCACTAGGGATACTAGTGACTACCTATGGTATATAACTAGGTAAGACCTGTGAGCACACTGCTGTTCATTCTGGAATGAGGGTTCCAAATGATAATAGTCTTACCCATTGATTGCAGTGTTGATATTGCTTCGTCTGAAAACTTCTTGCGTGGTGGAGAACTTCCTACTCTCATTGTGCAGTCAACAGGCCATGCCCTTCATGTGTTCATAAATGGACAGCTTTCAGGTATATTACAAGACTTCTTGTCAAAATGCAGCAAGTAATATATAATGAAAAACTATTTGTTGTAGGTTCGGGTTTCGGAACAAGGGAAAATAGGAGGTTTTTATTCAAGGGGAAAATCAATCTTCGAGAGGGAACAAACAAAATTGCGCTTCTCAGCGTCGCTATGGGATTGCCAGTTAGTTTTTCCTACCCATCTTTGCTCAGTTTTGTCATTCTTAAATTTCAGTATATGATTATTTCTTTTCTGACCCGAAATTTTTGAACCTCGACAAAGAATATTGGTGGACATTATGAAACTTGGAACACCGGAGTCTTAGGCCCCGTTGCACTGCACGGTCTTGATCAAGGAAAATGGGACTTGTCCTGGGCCAAATGGACTTACCAGGTTGGCTAACTTATAATGCCGTTTCTCTCAACAATTTGTTGTTAGATTGCGTCCCCTCATAGGCTGGTATCTCTTTAAACAGGTTGGTCTGAAAGGAGAGGCCATGAATCTCGTTACCACTGGTATGCCCTCTGTTGAGTGGATGCAAGGTTCTTTGATTGCACAGAAACAGCAACCATTGACATGGCATAAGGTATGACAGAATATTTATCAAGTAGAATGCCCTATGTTGGAATCAAGCCATGGCCTTCTAACTCCGCCTTTGTCTGCAGGCTTCATTTAATGCACCTGATGGAGATGCGCCATTAGCTTTGGACATGAGCAGTATGGGGAAAGGGCAAGTGTGGATTAATGGTCAGAGCATCGGAAGATATTGGACTGCATATGCTACTGGTGATTGCAAAGGATGTAATTATGCTGGGGGTTTCCGGCCTCCAAAGTGTCAACTTGGGTGTGGTCAGCCAACTCAACGATGGTAACCCCTAACTCCGTTTAGTCGAAAAATAATCTAGCTTCATGTACACTACCAGGGATCTTTCCACAAACAGTTTCCAAAGCGGAGTGGCAAAGGGATCCAACTTGCTTTACGCAGCTGTCCTCTCTCTCTCTCTGTCTCTATCTCTGTCTCTGTCTCTCTCTCTCTCTCTGTCTCTCTCTCTCTCTCTCTCTCTCTCTCTCTCTCTCTCTCTGTCTCTCTCTCTCTCTCTCCCTCTCTAATTCTAATCAGTGAACTTGTAACTTCTCCAATATCGTGTGATGATCATACCCGCAAGGCAGCTCACACGTGCAAGCCATAATTGTTGCTCGACCAAAGAACCTTTAAACATCATCCAGGAATAAGAATGAATAAAACAAGCACTTCTTTTGTGCAACAAAACTTGCTGACAAAGTTATATTACAGGTACCATGTGCCTCGATCTTGGTTAAAACCAACACAAAATACATTGATACTTTTTGAAGAGCTTGGAGGAGATCCCACAAGAATTTCCCTAGTTAAGAGATCAGTGACCAGTGTCTGTGCTGATGTCGCTGAATATCATCCTAACATTAAAAATTGGCACATTGAAAGCTATGGAAAACCTGAAGAGTTTCGCAGACCGAAAGTTCACTTGCGCTGTGGTCGTGGTCACTCCATTATGTCTATTAAATTTGCCAGCTTTGGAACTCCTTTAGGAACTTGCGGGAGCTTCCAAAAAGGAACTTGCCATGCTCCTGCATCTTATGACACCCTAGAAAAGGTACTTCCTACAGCTGTTTGTAGGTGTTTCTAATCCCCTAATTCTTTACGCATTTTCCCTATTTTTCTGTCTCACATTATTCCTTTTCTGATTTCTGGTTTATATTTCACAGAAGTGCATAGGGAAGGAGAGATGCTCAGTGACAATATCAAACTCTAACTTTGGCCAAGATCCGTGTCCCAATGTGCTAAAACGGTTATCAGTTGAAGCCGTTTGTGTTCCTCTCACTTAAACCACCCGGCCATTTCCAAGGGGCTGATGGTGCCAACACTACAATGAAAGGGAGAGAAACAAAGATGTTTAAACAAGATTTAGCAGTTAGATTGGTAAGGGCGATTGTCATTTACAGTGCGAATATTTAGTCTAGTATTATTTATGGTGCCAAATGAAGGGTGTCGATTAATTGAAGCGTTAATTAAGAAAAGCTCTTGTAAATTAGTGATTTGTGACAAAAATCCCGGAGGCTCTGAATTGGGAGCCTCACGATGGATTTAGCCCTGGTCTCTGGCTTTTTAACCGGAAAAGGGAACCAGGAAATGCTTTGAGGTCATTCATTTTACTGGTGTGATTTGTTACTAGTTGTTTGTACTTTGTAATATGGGGAAAACAAGCCCCAAGCTTGTTCAGAGTGTTTAGGAGAGGATCCTATACTGAACACTTGCTTGTAGTTTCATGGCAATTCTTCAATGAATCAGTCTTTCTGAATATAATCCTTTGTAGAAATTTCTCTTTCCATTTTCTAAATGGTTTTATTTCTGCGAGAATGGATGTATTTTAACGAGTTTACAGACACCAGGTTAAGGCCATTTCATGATTCAATAAGTTTTCAATCCCAATAACAGGAATTCCTATGTTGGGTCTTAATTAACTCGCAGATGTACCTGTCCCGGTCCACTGATTCAGATGCAATAAAAATTAATAGGCCAGTGTACGTGAATATCAGTTAAAATGAGCACGGATCCTCTTTACCACTATTCACGTAGTGGTGAGGTTAAATAATAATGGAATCCAACACTATGTGATCACAGAATCGGGATACAAAGTGGAATAGACGATCATCTGTAACGACCCGAGTGGCGACTCAAAAGTCCATGGATGATTTGATGCTAGGTGGGTAGTAGGAGGCTTGTAATAAACCACACGAAATTCCCACCTCTCACCGATGTGGGAATATGGGGTGTTACAAAAACAAACAATAAGAGGCATGATCATGCCGTATTCTCGTTGATTTGATAATGGGAATACCTATCAATAAACAGGAAATCGTAGGATAAATAAGTTATACAATAGACCTTATGCTATGATGTCTAATAGAAATAATCATCCAACTCATACTATTTACAACACTTTCCCTTGGATATTTCTATTATACACTAATGAAGGCGTATTTCGGAAATTCAATTTATACACTCTGAAGGCCTATTTCGGAAATTCTCTAGCCTTGTTTCGCGACACGTGCTCTTGCTGGAAACCTATAAATACCACTCTTCTCCCCCTCATTTCTCATTCAGATTTTCAGGTTTTTAGAGAGAAACTAGAGAGAGAAGAGAGGAGGAGAGGGGAAAAGGAAATGAAAAAACTGAGTTGGCCATTGAAGGAGAGTGTCCAGCAAATTCCAAGGCCGAGAAAGAAGCTCCGAAGAAGCTTAGATCGACTCAAAACAGTGAGTTATTTGTTTAAACTTCGTTTTTCATATTCTAAGAATTTCTCAAAAATTAGATATTGTTTGATCAATGATCTGAGGTTTTCTTATTCCAAATTGTTAAGGACGCATACTTGGACACCTTAGGATTGATTGGAACGAGTTTAATCGGTTGAACAAGGCTTAATCAATGGATCAAGGCTCGAATGGGAAACATGGACTGAATCTGAGTTTTTATGCAGAAACAACTATAGCGCTTAAAATCCACTATAGCACCTCAACTGAAAATTCCGTTATAGCACCCAGAACCGCTATAGCGCCTATCGCTATAGCACTCCAGTCCGAATTTTGTGCTTTTAAGGTTAAGGCTCAGAACCAAGCAGGACCAAACCTAGATCCTAAGGCAAGTCCAGGGCAATTGTTTGAATGATGATTCGAGGCTAGAACATGATCCCAATAAGTATTACAAAATATGAAGAGAAAGTTACCCAAGTAGGAAACGAACGACTGAAAACAAGGAACTTAATAAAAAAAAATCTGAACAAGGAATCTAACTGGAGAATTGTTTAGCCTTACCATTCGACCCACAACTTCAAGCACGAAGGACTTGATGAGGATTACGAGTTCGTGAATCATGAATTGATAGTGGTTGTAAAGACAACTATTGATTCATAACGTTCCTACTATCACGAATATACTAACGACAATCGTTATCGAAAACAACGAACTGAACTAGTGTGAGAACCCCCGTTCGAACGAACCATGATTACGAAATGGACTCGTTTTAATGTTTTCGGGTCCTCTTAGTGACTACTCATTTATTGAGAAAATGAGAGTCGCCACTTC